>JAYMFT010215854.1:0-11435 GCA_038088735.1 Panulirus argus
TACCCCACCACTGGGCCTCACGACGCAACACTCCCAGTACTCCACCCACTGCGCCTCATGTCACAACACACCCAGTATTCCACCCACTGCTCCTATCGACACAATATTCCCAGTACCCCACCCACTGGGCCTCACGACGCAACACACCCAGTACTCCACCCACTGGCCTCACGACACAACACACCCAGTACTCCACCCACTGCGAATCACGACGCAACACTCCTGGTACTCCACCAACTGCGCCTCACGACACAAAACTTCAAGTACTCCACCCACTGGGCCTCACGACGCAACACTTCCAGTACTCCACCAACTGTGCCTCACGACACAACACTCCCAGTACACCTCCCAATGGGCCTCACGACGCAACACACCCAGTACTCCACTCACTGGGCCTCACGACGCAGCACTTCCAGTACTCCACCCACTGAGCCTTACGAAGCAACACACCCAGTACACCCCCACTTGGCCTCACGACGCAACACTCCCAGTACTCCACCCACTGCGCCTCACTTCACAACACACCCAGTACTCCACTCACTGCGCCTAACAACACAATAATCCCAGTACCCCACCCACTGGGCCTCACGACGCAACACACCCAGTACTTCACCTACTGGACTCACGACACAACACACCCAGTACTCCACCCACTGCGCATCACGACGCAACACTCCCAGTACTCCACCAACTGCGCCTCACGACACAACACTTCAAGTACTCCACCCACTGGGCCTCACGACGCAACACACCTAGTACTCCACCAACTGCGCCTCAAGACACAATACCCCCAGTACTCCACCTATAGGGCCTCACGACACCACACACCCAGTACTCCACCAACTGCGCCTCACGACACAACACTCCCATTACTCCACCTACTAGGCCTCACGACGCAACACTCAGTACTCCACCAACTGCGCCTCAAGACACAACACTTCCAGTACTCCACCCACTGGGCCTCACGACGCAACACACCCAGTACACCCCCCACTGCGCCTCACGACGCAACAAACCTAGAACTCCACCCACTGGGCCTCACGACGCAACACTCCCAGTACTCAACCAACTGCGCCTCACGACACAACACTCCCAGTACACCTCCCAATGGGCCTCACGACGCAACACACCTAGTACTCCACTCACTGGGCCTAACGACGCAACAAACCCAGTACTCCACCCAACTGGTCTCACGATGCAACACACCCAGTACTCCACCCACTGGGTCCCACGACGCAACACTCCCAGTACTCCACCCGATGGGCCCCACGACGTAACACTCCCAGTACTCCACCCACTGGGCCTCACGACGCAACACTCCCAGTACTCCACCCGATGGGCCCCACGACGTAACACTTCCAGTACTCCACCCACTGGGCCTCACGACGCAACAAACCCAGTACCCCACCCACTTAGTCTCACGATGCAACACACCCAGTACTCCACCCACTGGGCCCCACGACGTAACACTCCCAGTACTCCACTCGATGGGCCCCACGACGTAACACTCCCAGTACTCCACCCACTGGGCCTCACGACGCAACACTCCTAGTACCCCACCCTCTGGGTCTCACGATGCAACACTCCCTGTACTATACCCACTTGGTCTCACTACACAATACATAGCAGCACACTAATCACCAGGCCTCATGACGCAATACAAAGCAATACACCAATTACCAGGCCTCGCGACGCAACACATCCAGTACATGAATAATTAGACGTCACGATGCTATACACCCACAGAGCCTCGTGACGCAACACCCCAACATACCTCCTACTGCGACGTGTGACGCAGCGCACCAGTACGCCTCCGACTGGGCCTCAGACAAAACACACCAGTGCACAACACTCACTGGGCAACACACCAGAACACAAGTCTCAGAGTCCGTAATGCTAAACTCAGGCAGACTTGATTCATACCATCTCCTGTGTTTACTGTGCGCTGAAAGAGGAGGTCATGTGTGCAAGGATGACCTATGACCTGAATTACCACTAGCGACCAGAGGTCACCCTTGGAACATCGACTACTGACCACATGCCGCATATCAAGACATAACCTTAAACATTTAGTGCTGCAGATATGAGGTATGTGGCATGTGGCATGTAGGGATACCGGGCCTGAACGTCGAGTGCTGACATGAGGTATGTTGGGTTCCCAAGCCTCTAACGTCGAGCGCTGATAATATGTGGTATGTAGGGATACTGAGTATTAACGTTGAGTAGTGAGGATATGTGGTATGTGGGGATACAGAGCCATTTGTGTAGAGTGCTGACAATATGTGGTGTGTTGAGATACTATGTCTTAAGCTCGAATGCTGACAGTACATCATATGTAAGGGTCCCAGACTGACAACATATGACATGTTGGGATCTCAGGCTGACAGCATATGACATGTAGGGGTCCCATGCTGACATGACATGACATGGAAGGGTCCCAGGTTGACAATATGTGACACGAAGGGGTGCCAGCCTTGTAAGGTCAAGTGCCGACAGAATATATGGTAATGCTTTTGGTTCTCAGCGCTGGCGTGTGCAAAGGTCAGGCAAGCCTTTAAGCGCCGGCGATGGCGATTGAAAAGGGGTCAGAAATGTGTCGAAAATACATTAATTTCTGGTGTTTACCGATACGTAAAGGTCAGAACTTTATTGTCGAGTATTAATGCCTTTATTGTCGAGCACTGGCAACATAGGTAGAGGGTAGATTTTCACTGTCGAGTACTAGCAACATATGTAGAGGTCTGACCTTAACTGTCAAGCAGAACCAACATATGTAGAGGTCAGACCTCTAGAGTCGAGAACTAGCAACATATGTAGAGACCAGATCGTTACTGTTGATTACTAGCAACAAGTAGACGGAAGACCTTTATTCCACAAATTCCTTAAAGCTTGTACGATACACAGACGCCCAGCTAAGCTGTGTAGCTTAATCCTCCCTCCTCCTCCCCCCCCCCTCTCATGGATACATGTTATCTGATATCTCAGAATTTACGACTATCAAGTGATGGGACCCGGGTGGCCCGTGGCCTCATACAGGGAGACTGCAGAGAGCCACAGACAGAGGTCGGGGTCTGCGGTGCCCTGTGTAGAGACACGAGAGAAAATCCACCTAATTACTGCCTGATTTGGCCCTATTTTTAGCACAAGATAGTTCTACGCAGACCAGCTGTTGGCTGTATATGCAGAGCGATCTGCTCTCAGACGTCACTGGGGGAATTCTGCGTAAAATGGGATTGACTTCGGGTGGTGAGATCGACGTTCTGAAATTGGATGTACCACAACTTAGAAATTGGTTGTACCACAGCTTACCTTGTCAGTTCTGTTGTCAGGCTGCGATATCCGAAGATGGATAAGGTATCCGCAGGTGGGTCCGATATCCGCAGATGGGTCAGATATCCACAGGTGGGTCCGATATCCGCAGATGGGTCAGATATCCACAGGTGGGTCCGGTATCCACAGATAGAACCAATATCCAAAGTTCGGTCCAGTACCCACACGGTATCCACATGTGGTACAGTCAAACTTATTATGTGAGTTTCCTTCGTCAATTTCTCTTTTTCTTTTTCAGTAACTATGTTTTAAAAATCACGATTTTTTTTTCTCTCTCTTTCTAATCTATTGCCTTTTTCTTTCACTTTCTTGTTCTAATCAAGTGACTTGTTACAACCGAACTCAATGAACCATAAAACAGCAACATAGAGAAGACAGATTCACAAAAGAAAGATATTGGGTTTAAAAGGCACAGCTCCTCAGAACATAGATGTATGTACGCGTCCGTGCAAAAGGCCGTTCCGCTGTTTCTGTCGCAACTTTTCCCCCCGGAGCCAATGTCGAGATGGACAACACCTGTCAAGGGTTCACTAGCACAGCGGCGGCTGCAGGATCCACAGACACACGAAAAGCACTGACTCACTCACTTCACTAACTCTCGTGACTTGGAGGAGACCTCTGTGTGTGTGTGTGTGTGTGTGTGGCGCCCCGGAGGCAATTAACCAACCCAGTCGTCAAGGTAGCGATGGCACCAGGGTCGTTAGCTCAACAGCCGATTACCACCGCGCCGCCATCAGCCACGGCTCGGGTTATAGCCGCTTTATTTCTCGACGGCGCTGACGCTGCTGTGCATGGAGTGCGACGGCGAGGAGGAGTCGAGTGTTACTGCCGGGGTCCCCGAGGAGGGAGGGAGGGTCACGACGGGTGATGGAAGAGCGTGTGTGTGTGTGTGTGGGGGGGCAGCGGCGAGCGAGCGCGACAACACGACCAGGCGACCTTCTCCGCGCGAGCTCCCGACGCAGTCTGACTGAACTCTGCCCCTAGACCCCCAACCCCGGCCCTGCCTCTGAGCCTGGCCCTGTGTCAGGGAGCCACCCGGGCCATACACGCACCCCCCCCTCCCATCCTCCCCAACAACCACCAATGCTGTGGCCCTAAACCCTCAGCCTGGCCCTGTCTCATGGGGGGCACCTGGGACCCACAACAAGTCCCTTGCCTTGTAATCTACTCCAGTGCCGAGGAAACTATCTGAGGTGCGCCTCCAGCCTGGCCCTGTTCCATAAGGCTACCCGAACTATACGACACTCCACCTCTGCCTCTAGTTTGACCCTGGCACAGGTGGCCACACGGGTCATATGACCCTGACAGACCTTCCAGTCTGGTCTTATATTTAGTGACCAACCGAGACAGACGCCACCATAGCCTTGCATCCCAGACAGGCCTTGTCTTAGGGGGCCATCCATATCATACATCTCGGCGGCCCTGCCTCTCTCTGACCCTGTGTCCAGGGAATTTAGGGCTCATGTGACCTCCCTGTGACCCTGTGTTTGGGAAGGTAGGGAAATATAGGCTATATGAACCCCCCTGATTTTACCCTAGGCCCAGCCCTGTGTCTGAGGACCACCGCTAGACTGCCCGTTCCAGCACACCAGCAGGAGCTGTAAGTCTCGAGCCACACCACTCTCGTCCCTCATCTGACAACGTCTCATTTCACACAGCCTGCAAATTCACCCTTGACGCCAGACTGCTAGACACCAGTCTGAGAGTAAGTTAAAAAATCAAGCCTTTCGTCTTCCAGCATATCTCAAGAACTGCGAGAATTCATGGGAAGAGCATGACGGTCATGGTGGCTTGGGATGAAGGCGTCCCGTTGACTCCACCAGGTATAGAGAGCTTCGGTCCTGCTATTCATTTTCGACAGCCGTCGAGGCAGATAACGGGGGCGGCGGAGAGACACCTCGGGCGTGGCGTGCTGGTCTTGCTGGCACCGTCACTGTCTCGCCCGCCCACCTCACCCACCGCGCCGCCTCGCCTCCTGCAGGGGATTCACACCACAACCGATTTTCAGAATCCTAAAAATTTCGCGGGGAAACGAGTCCTTGGATCTTCCAGGTCAATAAACAAGATGTAATCATTTTGAAATCCTGGGGCCGTCTTTTTGAGTTTTTGGCTTCGAACGCAAGCATCCTACCCAGAGGTCGACAAGATTTACCCTAAAAAATCAGGAAACCCCTAAAATCGTGGCCCTAAGAGTGCCATATGTGCCACGCGGGTATTAGCGAAAGAAAATATGATTGCATAAGATTCGCCGTCCAACATCCCGGTGTGTGTGTGTGTGCGTGTGTGCTCCAGTGTGACCCTCAAATAGCATAGACATCTGCGCGGTTCAGCCCGGGATTCCGTCGACATGGGAAAGCCCTTTCCCGCTTTTCTTGCGACGGGCGACTCCAGCACCTCTGGAACATGTCCTGGGGAGAGTGATAGCCCAGAGGAGCAGCAGACAGGCGGGAAACGGAGAGTGTAGCAGCCGAGTACGGATATGGCATCACTTCAACTGCTTTCTCTAGCGTACGCGCGAGTGTCTATCCTCTCTGCGCGGTCATTTGTATACCCGATAAAAATTGCCACTCGGGGTTCGAACGTATGTGAATACACATAAACTTCAGAACAAGACGTCAGCGTGAATCATCGCGGGCATTAAAGCGCTTCTGAGATGCCAGCCGAGGACACTGATCAAATTCGTCGGGCAATAATTCCTGGTGGTAACCGAATCATCAGCCCTTCGCCTGCGAGCAACTCTTAGAAAGCGAAGCGACACTCGCTAAGCTGGTAGCATACCGTAGCACGAGTTCATAACTTGTCCCATGGCAATCCAGCCAACACCTGAAGTCATTTATCAGCGTCAGCTGTTGTCCCCGGGGGTTGGACTACTTGGTGGTGACACACACTGGCCCCGGGGCTTCTTCCAGGCGAGATATGTATCCTGTGCATCAGTTGACTTGAGTGCTGCTGGCTGGATCTTGAAACCACGAGCATTGGTATGCCGGAGCTTCTGAGACACTGAACCTTGAAGCCTCATCACAATGAAGCCTCAGATCACAAGCCTCGTTCCCACTATGATCTTCCGTGACGCAAGAGCTCGCACCCATCACATCGAAGCCTCAACAGAGCCTAAAGAAGCTTCGTCGCGGTGAAGCCACATTGTACTCGAAGGTTCGTCATAATGAAGCCGTACCGCTGAGCATCCGAACCCACATGAAAGTCTGAGCCAGGGACTGGCACGACTCCGGCCTGAAGTCTCCATGCGTCACCACTGGCCACCATAACATTCAATTACCAAGGCTGAAGAAAAAAAAAAAAGAAGAAACGATTGCTAACTGGCCAAATGAGAGGGCAGAACCTGGACATTGTGTTCTCTTGGGAAGGCCACGAGCCCTTCTCCGTTACTGGTGATTGTTACAAGCTCGTCACTGTCACTGGTGACTGTAACATGCCTCTCCCTGTCACTGCTGACTGTAACATGCCATCACCTGTTACAGGGGATGGACTCCTCAGTCCTGTATCATGCCCATCGCCGTTACTAATGAGTACTACATGTTTCTCATTGTTTCTGGTTACTAATACAAGCCCCTCGCTGTTACTAGTAAGTGGTACAAGCACCTCTGTCTCACTGGTGAATTCTACAAGTCACTCCTTTTCCACTAGTAAGCATTACAAGCTCTTAAATGTTCCCTGTATTTGCCACAAGCCCTTCACTTAACTGGTAAATATTACAAGCCACTTTCTGTTACTAGTGAATATTACAAGTCTGTAACTTGCGCATATTACAGGTCTCTGGCTATTACCCATGATTGTTACAAGCCCCTTGTTATTACTGATGCTGTTTACAAGCCTTTCAGCCTTTACTATTGAGTATTACAAGCGTCTGGTTTGTCCTGATCATTACAAGCACCTCACTATCAATACTGACAAGAACAAGTACCTTGTTCTTGCTAATGACTCTTACAGGTTAACAGCAGTTATAAGCAATTGTCACAATCCCATCCCTGTTACTGATGGCTGTTACAAGCCCTTCCTTGTTACTGATGATTGTTACAAGGCCCTTTCTGTCACTTCTAGTTGCTACAAGCCCTCCTTGTTCCTGATGGTTGTTACAAGGCCCTCCTTGTTGCTGATAGTTGTTACAATCCTCTCCATGTTACTGGTGATTGTTACGAGCCCTTTCACGTCACTGGTGATTGTTATAAACCTGTTACTGGTGACTGTTACAATCCCTTTTTTGTTACGTCTGACTGTCTCTAGACCCTTGCACGTAGCCATCGTCTGGCTGAATACCTTCCCGTGATTCTTGAATGTCACGTATCCTTTGCGTCGAGCTTTCCTTCTGAATCAAAGGCTCTAGCCACTGGCAGATGTCTTCTCTGAGAACACGACTGTGATGGAGAGTGTGAGGGAGCGAAATGAGAGAGAGAGAGAGAGAGAGAGAGAGAGAAGGCGTGGGTGGACACGACATAGATAACCGAGAAGAGGAGGATGGATTTATGGAGTATGACAGGAATGATTATTAAGTCTGGCACAATAACTTAATCTTTTTGAGGGAGAAGTGAAGAATAAGCAACAGTTCTCACACGGAGGGTGTAAAATGTGGTTCCGGCCATCACTTCAACACTCCTAAGTCAGCAGAGTAGCACCTCCCGTAGAGCTGCTGCTGTCTCCAGCTTACTACCTTTATAACAACCAATTCTTGTCTGAATGTGATGCAATGGGATGGAAGGAAAGTACAGTATGACAATTTTCCTTTGAAAATTGATATTCGATAGTCTAAGGAGAACTGTGCAGTTGGCGCAAGAAAAATCAAAATCATTTGATGACCCCAGGTATGCAAATGTCATTACGACAGACATTCAGAGTAGAGTGTTGACTCACAAGACACGCATACTACAAATAAAAACTCTAGTCATAGTCACAGCGACACGAGAGTGTAGCTTTGGTACATGTGTGTGGAGATAGTATATGGCAAACTGGTGAACCACAAGCACACTGGTTCGAGACACTGACTCAATGCTTCGAAATACCAAGCGTCAGCAGAACAGTGAATATAAGAACAAGAAATAGAGACTCAAGCGTGTTTATGAGTTTAAGATTTTTCCCTCATATATCTCATGAGAGTTCATTTCTTTCAAACGGGAAATCTACCTCTGGTAAAATAATGACGAGACTAGATTTTCCAGCCTCATAATCACCACAGGTACTTCAGGCAACTTCCATTCCATAATCTCAGAGGATGACATGAAATCCAACGAATTCCTCTATCACCTTTTTTTATTCAAATTTATGATATAAAATATCAGACTGTAGATGGTAGTTGTAAACTGAGGCTTCGAATTAATTCACGGTGCAAAACGTTCATGTTGAACATAAGCCTTTCTCTGGGTCATAATCTGATGGCTACTGCTTTCAAAGATTTGGTGTCGGTTCGCAGCTGTGTGGCCTCCAAGGCCTGTCCTTACAGCGCGCGGTCCACACTGATCCTATTAACAGTTGCAAAACAGCCGACTGACTACGCTGGGCCCGCAAGGGTTTCCAAGTCTTCTGCTTTGAACAATGATTATACCAAGTGCGTATCTCCCTTTGTCTTATATAAGAGACTTCTACAAGCAGCCCGCTCTTACTGATCGAAGTCACAAGTCGCTCTTCGTTACAGGCGATTGTTATGGATTCTTCTCTGTTTTGGTGGCTGTTACAAGTCTCTCCTGTTACAAGTGACCGTTATAAGTTCCTTGGTTTTATTGCTGAGCGCTAAAACTCTGTTACTGCCATTCGTAACAATTGCTGATGTCTGTTACAAGCTTTCTGTTCTTCCTGGTGATTGTTACAAGCTCTTTACTCTCATCAGATGCCTGTTACAAGCTCCTTACACTAATGGAGAACTTTACAAGCCCCTTACTTTTACTGATAACCGTCATAAGCCCTACTCTATCACTGGTGACTGTCATAAGGCCTACACCCTCACGCTGGTGACTGTCATAAGGCCTACACCCTCACACTGGTGACTGTCATAAGCCCTATTCTCTCACTGGTGACTGTCATAAGCCCCACACTCTCACTAGTGAGAGGGAAAGCTGGTCTGGGAGAGAATCACGTCTCCACGTAGCTCTTCTTCCCATAAAGCTTTACTCTCACCTGTCTTTTTCTCTAATCCATTTCAGCCTCTTTACATTCGTCTCTTTTCTGGTGTTCATCAACTTTCCCTGATGTCTTTATTTTCCGCGTCTCCTTACGCCACTGCCACCTACTCATCCTACTGTCCAAAAGCTGTACACGAAATAAGCTGCAGATATGTGTCTGCGATCTGTCTTCACACATCCTGACAAGAGACGGATGTCTTAATAATTAGCGGCCCACAGAGATAATCCCACCAGGGGACGTCACATGCAATGATAACAACTCTCACTGCCATCTGTTGAGAGAATAGTCAACTCGCCGTGGCAGCGTAGCCCTGCAGGAGAGTTGCCATGTCGTGTTTTGAAACAATGTGTCTCGTACAATGGGACAGGAAATTATACCTTCTTGCCAGTCTTTAGCGTCTCCGGTTGTACCGTTCTGGTAAATATGAGGGTGCTATTTGCATCGCTGATGTGGCAGCCGTGGGAGATTTTCCAAGCTTTAGGAAAACTATGACTTGAGTTGCGCCTCCGTGTTATGTAGATGTCCGTCTGGGTTGTCCCACGAGGGAGGGGGGGTGGAGGGGATAGCAGGGGTGTGTGATGTGTGTGTGTGTGAGAGGAGGAGAGGGTGTTAGGAAGATGTGTTTGGAATGGAAGAATGTTATGGACAGAGACCGTAACAATGGCTCACCAGCTGAGGACTATATTCAGCTGTGTGATGACAATCTCCTACGTCGTTAACAGGTAAGAGCGTGTGGTGCCTGGATTGTCTTAGATAGATACAAGGTCGGTACACGTATTGTCTCTCGTGTCAGGACGGTGTCACTGCGGCTTCAGCGAGTGAAAGGTCACTGTGTCAATGTAATGCTCTCAAACAGGCAAGGGATAGTTAAGGTGCATTATTGCCAAGCATGAGGCCCTTAGGTCGCTATCAGCATAAGATCGTCGTGAAAGTGTGTTTTCCTTTAACAAGCAGAGGATCGTTAAGGCATTTTGACAGTCGTAGTTCGTCATAACCATTTCAAAGTACTGTTGATGTAGCAATACGTCTGTCATTAACATAAATGAAATATTCAAATTACACTCATTAACTTTCTTAAGAATGAGGGTATAGTGAGGTGGCTGACTTTAAGCTGACGGAGAACACCAGGACACGGTAGTTAACCTTAAATAAGGGGTCTTGATGACAGTGGCCCAGGTCACGTCTGGCGAAGCCTCCCCAGGACCCCGGACGGTGACTGGCCGTTGCAAAACTAGGCAACCCTCTACACATTTTCATATGATCAGATGACAACAGTATCTGATTTTCGTATATATAAGAAAAAAAAAAGTTGCTTTCATCTCATTTCAATACACTTCAGTTGTTTGCTCAAGTGGAATCAAAATACCAAACTCCCGGATATGAATAGAAAACCAACAAATTGAATAGAAAATGTATAGAGGGAGGCTACTAGTTCTTAAGTGGAATGGAAAGGATCAGCATTCCCCACTGATCTGGTGTCACTTTTGTCTCGAACACATTCGGGTCTAGTTTACCAGCATGCGTTGCCCGCCTTAAGTTTTACTCAGATAAATCTACGGATGTTACTCATAGGATTCCTAAATCCGCTTCGATCCTAGCAGAGCTTCGCATTACACTTATGAATTTTCAGTCATTTTTTTCACTCACATCCTTCTAATATTCCTCCTAAATCGTCCATGAAAAACAGTTTTCGTGCGAATAAAAGAAAATTCTTTATTTTGGAGCAAAGGTTCTTAATCTCTTGATGTATGCAGACCACTTAGACACCTGCTGTTCTGTGGAACGCCTTAAGCATATAGCCAGTGGTATGTGGGGTCTGAAATGGCAGTCAAGAACAAATAATACCAGCCAATTCTTTTCCAGGGATTCTACTGATGGTAAAATTTATTCATTTATTTATTATATTTTATTATACTTGATCGCTGTTTCCCGCGTCAGCGAGGTAGCGCCAGGAAACAGACGAAGAAAAAATACCC
>JAYMFT010215865.1:0-11435 GCA_038088735.1 Panulirus argus
CTTTTTTCCCGTTTCTCAATTCTCTCTATTTTTCAATTAGGGCCCAGCCTTGATGTGGACTTTTGTTCATGACTGGAGCCTTCAACATAAAAAAGAAAAAAAAATATAAATGTTGGAGGCAGTTAATACCTGTAAATAAGTGATTTTTGTGTGGCTATCGGCAACTCAAAGGTGTGCCGTTTTGATAACTGCTTCTTTCCCTACACGTTGATGCTTTGGAACTCTACCTTCTCATGTCTTTCCCAATAACTAAGAACTGGCTCATTTCAAAAGACAGGTCTTTCACTTTCTCAAAAATTCGTAAAAACTTTCCCTGTCTTTTCTTCCCGTTTCTTTATTCTCTATTTTTCAATTAGGGCCCAGTCTTGATGTGGACTTTTGTTCGTGACTGGGGCCTTCAACATGGGGAAAAAGAAAAAAAAATTATAAATGTTGGAGGAAGATAATACCTGTAAATAAGCGATCAACAGTTACTCTTTTAGAAGATTTTCCTGCCATTCATTTCATATTTATTGGGTATCTATTGGCTTAGGGAAGCATTATGAGATATTTTTAGTTATTAAATTATAAAAGCATTTTATTGTCATCTTTCGATGTTAAAACAAAAAAGTTTTGTTGCTAAAGAATTCCCTGAACCTGCATTTTTTTTCTATTTTTTGTGAGGGTAATAGATCTACTTGAAAACCTTAGTAAATAACTCTTTTTCATGAATTCAAATCTGGGACTGAACTATATGTTGGGGGACACTGAATCCTATAAATAATTAATTAATGATTACTCTTAAAAGACACTTCTATTATTTGGTTCATATTTACTGAGCATCTGTTGGCCTGGGGAAGAATTATGAGACATTTTCCATGATTATTTCAGATATAGAAGCATTTCAATATATCATATTTCAGTTTTGAAAAATGCCCTACACTATTACCTACAATTTTTTGAGGGTAATAGATATAACTGAAACCTTCAGTACAAGGACTGTTTTTCATGCCGAATTCCAATCAGGGGTTGAAATATGCAAGTGGAAATTAAGGCCTATTAATAAGTAATTAAATTTCCTCTTTTAGAAGATTCTGTCATAACTTGCTTCGTATTATTGGGTATTTTTCGACTTAGGGAAGCATTAAGAGATACTTTCCTTGATTTTTTCAAGTATAAAATTTTCACTGTCACATTTCAATTTTAAAAGAAAAAGGCTTTCGGGCTAAAATATTTCCTAAACTACTATCTTTAATTCTTGGTATTTTGGTGAAGGTAACAGATTTACTTGAAAACCTCAGTATAAGGACTATTTTTAATGCTGAATTCTAATATATGGTTGATATATATGTAGGGAGTATCGTAACCAATGAGGTAGGAGGTTCTGCTACCGTGGAAAGTAAAGAGGCTCGGAACTGGGAAAGTATTGTTTCAGCACCTCAAGGGGTACTCTAGTTTTACTGGAGTAACCAAGTCTCACCCCGACTTCTCTTGGTGACCTCGTTAGTACACCCATTAGGGGTGGAACTAAAGGGGAAGGCATTGCCTAATTATGTCAGGTCAATAGTTTTAGATTTGGATAAACACCTGAGGTGTACTGTTACTTTTAGTTTTGACAATTTTGGAGCCTCGCTGCCTCTAGGAACACTGCGCTGGAGTTGTCTTCTGCCAATGACCTGTCAAGGGTGAGGCACAAAAGGCTAAAAAGCGGCACTTGAGTCTACCAATTATGCCAAGGGTTAAAAGGAACAAGCGACTGAGGGTGCTGGCGCTGTTGATAATGGGATGACTGGGGAGAATAAAAGGAGGGAGATTGTGGAGAGGTTTAAACGTTGTAGCATGGATGTGCTAGGGATTGGGGAAACCCACATGCTCGGGCAGGGTGTGTGGAGTGAAAATAGAAATGAAGAACGCAAGTTATGGGAGGGCATGGAAGGTGTGGTATGGACGGGAGTGAAAGAAAATTATCAGGGGAGAGGAAAAGAAGGATGTGCAATTCTGCTATCACCAAGAGTATGGGAGGGTGTTAGAGAGCATAGATGGAATGGATCAAAAATAGTGTGGGTGAAAGGAAAGACTGGGATTGTGGAATATGCATGAGTATGTGTATATGCGCCTGTGAATATGAGGACTGTACAAGGTAAGGATGAAATGAAGCTTTTCTGGAGGAATCTGAATGACTGTATAAACAGTTTTGAGAATGACAGAAACATGGTCGTATTGGATGATGTGAATGAGAAAGTGGAATGTGATGGAATTGGGAGTGCTTGGAGTAAATGAGAAGGGATGCTAACTTGTGGATATTTGTGCTGAGAGGGGTTTATTCCTTGCAAACACCTTGTTTCAGCACAAGATGATCCACAGATATACATGGATGAGGAATGATGGTAGAGAAGAGCAAAAGGCTTTTATTGACTATGTGGCAGTGGATGAAAGATTGAGAAAGGCTGTGCTGGATGCTAGTCATGAAAGGATTCTAGGAGACTGACTATTTCACAGTTCTTGTGGAGATGAGGGTCTTGAAGAAGTGGAGGTATGGTGTACGGAAGAATGGAGAGGTAAAAGCGTTAGCACGCAAGAAGACGAATCACAAAATATAAGGGAGGAGTATGAGAAGAAGGTATTTGAAAGCTTAGATGGAAGTGCAGTGAATGTAGGAATGCAGTCATGCATGAATGAGGTGTTTAAAACGTTTAGAGAGATACTAGTAAAGGTTGCAGAATCAGTAGTTGGATACAAGGTAGTGAGATACAGGAATAAAAAGGGCAATGCATGGTGTATAGAATAGAGGAGAAATGCTGTGGAAGAGAAGAAAAAGGTATGTGGTAGATTGCTCGACAGGAATGTACCAATGGAAGTTCAGCAAAGTAGGAGGGAAGAATACATAATATGTAAATGGAATGTTAAGAAGCTGATAGAGGAAAGCAAAGAAAGAGTAGATGAAGATTTTGGAAGAAAGTTATGTGAAAATTTTCGGGACAATAAGAGACTATACTGAAAGGTGAAAAAGGAAAGAGGTGGACGTAAGAGTGGAAATATTGATGCGATGAGTAAGGAAGTGAAAGGAAGATGGAAAGAGTATTTTTTAAAGAACAAATGAATGTGGGAGAAAGGGAGGCAGCAGTTGTTACAAGCATGGTATGGAGGGGGGAAGGAAAAGGATACAAGTGCAGGGGCCTATAGCAAAGAGGGAGGTAAGATGGGCAATAATGAAGCTGAAGGTAGAAAAGGCACCTGGAGTGGATTTGATTACGGCTGAAATGCTGAAGTATGAAGGAGAAAGTGTGATAGAGTGGCTGCATCTTATATGTAAATCAGCATGGATTGGGTGAAAACTGTTATTGTTCCTTTACTCAAATGAAAAGGTGCTAAGGATCCATGAAGCAATTAGAGGGATATAAGTCTGTTAAGTATACCAGGAAAAGTGCATGCAATAATACTAATTGACAGAGTAATGAAAGTGACTGAATGCAGAATAATTGAAGAGCAAGGGGTTTTTAGAAAGTTAGGAGAGGTGTGGATCAGATTTTGTAATAAAGATGACTGTGGGAAAGTATTTAGCGAAAGGTAAGAAGTTGTGTGCAGCTCTTATGGATCTGGAGAAAGTGTATGACAGAGTCGAATGGAATCCTTTATGGGATGTGTTAAGGATATATGGGATAGGTGGACAACTGTTGGATGGTGTAAAATCCTTCTATAGAGGAGCAAATGAGTGTGTAAATGCGTGTGTAAGAGTGTATAGAGAGCTCAGCAAAAGTTTTGGGGTACATGTAGGTGTGAGGCAGAGCGGTGTGATGTCACCTTGGCGTTTTAATTTATGTATGGATGGAGTGATATGCGAGATGAAAGCAAAACTATGGAAAGGGTGCAAAGATGGAGTGTGGCGGTGAGATATGGTGGCTAATGGCAAGCCTGTTTGTGGATAATACTGTGTTGTGTGCGGAGAGTGAAGGGGAGTTGCAGAAGGTTGTGTGTTTTATGATGTGTGTAAGCAGAGGACACTGAAGGCATATGCAAGCAAAAGTAAAGTAATGGCATTTGAAAGGAAATGAAGTGAAAGTATAGATTTTGTAAAACCATACAGAGTGAAAGAAGAAAGTGTACTACTAAATTGTGCTGTGGATATGGAGGGAAAAAGTATCTGGGAGCTGTCTTGGGTAAGTGTGGTGATATGGAAGAAGAAATAAGGGAGAGAGCAGTACAGGGTAGAATAACAAAAGGTAGAGGTGTAAATATGGAAGTGAAGAGAGGATTAAGGGACAGTATAGTCCTCCCAACCCTGACCTATGCAGCTGAAACATGGGCTTGGAATGAGTCACAGAGGTAAAGAATCCAGGCTATGGAAATGAGCTATTTGAGAAGAGCATGTGATGTGATAGATCGAATGAATAAGGAAATGAAAGAGTGTATGAAAGATGTGGTATGGCAAGGAATGCAAAGGGAGTGAATTGTGGAGTGGTAGAATGGGTGAAACGTAATACTCTGAGGTGGTTTAGGTATGTGGAAAGAATGCAAGAGTTTACAAGAAGAGTGTATGATAGTACAATTAAAGGGGTTGGTGTGAGTGGAAGATCATCTGTGACATAGGCAAATAGGGTGGAGGAATACTGGAGGGAAAGAAACAGAGGAAGAATGAGTGGAATGGTGTATGCGAGGAAAGCATGTATGGACAGTGATAAATGAAGACTTTTGCTGTAGCTATCCCTTGATGGGAATTCCCAGTGGAAGCGGGCATCAGAGATATAGACAGATACACAGAAATAAGTAATTAATTGTTACTCTTTTAAAAGATTCTGTGATTATTCGTTTCGTATTAATTGGGTATCTGTCAGCTTGGGGAAGCACTATGATATATTTTCCGTTATAATTTGAACTATAAAAGCATTTCATTGCGTCATACTTCAATTTTAAAACAAAGCTTTTTGGGTTAACAAATTCCCTGAACATGAAATTTCTGCTATTTTTTGAGGGTACTAGATTTGCTAGAAATCCTTGTTACAAGGATTATTTTTCTTGCCAATTCTGAATCTGGAGGCGACATATATGTTGGAGGATTTATATTCAGGCCAGTAAATAAGTAATCAGTGGTTACTCTTTTAAAAGATTCTTCGTCAAATTTTGTGGATGAATTTGCACAGTTAGTTGCAGTGGAAATCTTAGCCCCAGAATAAATGTATAATGTCGACGAATCTGCCTTGTATTAGCATTGTATGCCACAAAAAACCTTTGCTCAAGAGTTGAGGAGTCTCTATCTAGGGGTAAGGATTCCAATGACAGGGTAACAATTCTTGGCTGCAGCAATGCTGCAGGAACACATGAAACCAAGCTGATGGTAACTGGTAAGAGTGTTCACACAAGGGCCTTTAAAGAAATGAAAATTCTTCCACTTATCTACTGTGGTATTAAAAATGGGTGGATGACAATTAAACTTTTCTTGAATGGTTTGAAAATTACTTCGTGCTCGAAGCTAGAGCACCCTGTAAAGGAGCATCCACACTAACAGACAGTGTATGGTGGGCATGAGTGTTAAGTCCATCATCAGACACTTTGTGGCAACTTTGACAGGCATATCAGCAGATTTCTCTTGCCCGTAGTTATGCGAAATCAACAAACACTGCCCAGTGGTTTGCCACTGGGTTTGAAGGAACGGTGCTGCCAGCCACAGAAAGTTACTACTCTTTACACCATATAGTTTTCTACACTGTTCTTTATTTTCTTTTTTATGCACGCAGCAATCAATATGCTACAGATTGCTATTTTTTTTTTCCTTTCAACTTTGCTGCGCATGGTGATACCACACTCATGGCCTGGCAACAACCTGCTGGTTACTGTATGACTTGAGTGCACAACTACCTCAACAGTGTGGACAAAACAGGAATGCCTGACGGACTTTGCTAGGTAAGGGAACAGCCTGGCGGTAACTGCCTGATAGTGTGGACGTGGCTTGACTCTGTTGGCCTGGATCCAAAGTGTAAAATATTTTTGATTTTAGGTAATTGTTCAGTACACCCCAAAGCAGAACCCTGTTTGGAAGCATTATTGGTTTTATTATTTTGTGCTTTAAGCTCTGTTCTACCTTTGATAACACAGCAATATGTATGTGGAATGAGCTGGCAAAAATAAGGGTTGGGCATATGCTTACATAGGGGGTTCCCTTAGGGGTCAACTTCTGTTTTCCGGCATTTTCTCTATTCCAGCAGTAGTCAGGTCCCAAGGTTGCCAGATTATAGAGGTTCAACCTGTATTGTCTGTTTAGTATGGTACAGGAATTATTTATGAGCATAATTATGTAAAATAAAGACTGCATAATGGAAAATAGCATATTTGTAATATTATTGTAAGTGTATATAATATAAAACAATGATTTACAAACACACATAAGTAAAAAAAAATTGCAAATTAAGGTTTTTGTAAGGATTTATAGGCCTGCCACCAATAGCCACTGCACCTCAGGTTCACTTTGCAGATGATGGCCAAGTCACCCAGAGTGTTAAGAGTTGATCTTTTCTTTAGTTTTCCAAAAGTCTCTCCTCCTTCCTTTGAGTACTGTATATTCTAAGATGCTCACAGAGCTCTGACTTTTGGTGTGAAATGTACCATTTGAAGGATAATTTTTTTCTTAAATATACTTATTTTGTCCTTCCTTCCTTCCCATATATACTTTTTGAAAAGAAAAAAATATGCCTGAGGCAGAGACCCCAGTGGTCAGTTAATCAATAAGGTGACTGGCCAATTGCCACTACCTCACCTCTGCACCATCATGTCATAGACCTTATCAGGTTGCTATATAGTTGTTACGTACCACTGAATAAGCAGTTGGCCTCTCATGTTGTATGGTGGTCAACAAGGGTACTTTTTCAGGGATCCACTTTATGTTGAATTAATACTTTTTAAGCCTTTACCAAATATGTACTCTCTCAGATGCATTTAGGACCTTGCCTATTACAGAAAAATGTTTTTTTATCCCTCAAAACCTACAGCTTTTGCAGATATTTTGCTGTGATATTTAGTGTTTTACTAATGAGACTGGTACGCTTGTTCAGTACAAGTTAATGAAGATAATAAGGGATCATTTGAAGTGCTACATAACTTTCCCAAGCTTTAGCCTTACCTTTCCATCTTCACACAGAATATTTCAGAAATATTTTCTAATGCATTTTATTTTTTTCCTTCATTGTACAAACAGTATAAGTATTGATAAAAAATGTAATGGATGGATTTTACAACCATTGCAGCATAAATGTGGATGTTTTAAATTAGGTCTTTTTATTGAAAAGTATTACTCTAGTCATAATGATTATAAATTGAAGAATATTTAGGTCATCTCATTCAAGTATATACCTTTGATTTAAGTATGGCTGTAAGATGAAGGAAGTTAATGCCAACATATTTTATTTTTTCTTTCTCTTTTTTGTTCCCAAAGTCCTCATTCCTATAGTCAGGTGTGTGGCTGGATTGATTAAAGCACACGTTTTTAGGCTTTGGCACACAGGTGAGCAATATGGCCAACACTACTTCCATCCACCTATGATTTACCCATTAGACTCCTGATTACTTTTGTTTTATACAATTATGAATCTCTATATTTCAGAATAAAGTAAAATTAATAAGAATCATCAGACAGACAGTCAATACCTGCCTATCTTTTTGTTAACAATAACTCCATTCCTAATTTCAGGGGGTGGTTTAGGTACATACAGTCTCTCAAATCACTCACATACAAAGAAAACTCATTACTGATTTATTTAAGTGAAACATGAACTTGTGAACCACTATATGCACTTTTTACTTTTTCACTTTGCATACCAAGCTGAATCTTCAAGTGTGATCACTGTGTGCATTCTCCTGTGCTAAGGTAATTATTAAATTCTAGTGACAGAATATTTTATTGTATGCAATCAGTCCATTATATGTAAGACTGACAGTACACTTTATGAATCACCATCAAAAACATAACACTAGCTGGACTCTTATAACATACATGTATTCATACACATCACTTACAGGTATACAGCAGCATATACTAATTGCTTTTAGAAACTATGTTTGACTGATGAAGAATACCATCATTACAAACTGTGTTTGACTGATGAACAATTCCATAATTTTTTCATGGTATGTATGCTTCTGCATTTTGTATTTTGTGTATCAACAATTTTCCTTGATATATATTTAGTAAGTGGCATAATATGTGATATTACCAGTGTCTTCTATTTATACTTTTAAGTTCATATATTTTGTAGTAAGCCAATATTTTTAATGTTAATAACATATCATATTACATTGATCATAAATTCATAGAAGGTTGAGAATTAGCTTCACTGCTCCACAGATGAAGGGCTAAGAAATGTGCATCTGTTATCACTATGTTTCAAGCTTTGCTTCTCATTCCTGTTATATTTTTGCAATGTTTTCATCTTCCATAGTCCAGACCAAAGGTATTGGTTAGCCATAATATTTTTAAGTCAAAAGAAATGTTAAGTAAAAGGTTTACAGAACTTGTATAGGTAAACTTCACCGTAAGAATTATAACAAATGTGCAGGCTTGACATTTATTAATGTCTGGCTTTATTATATATATTAATGTAAATTTTATTACATGTATTGATGCATTGCATTGCTATATACAGTACCTTATGTGCATTTACATGTATTTAGATACTTTAATGCACTGAGACGTACTTTGCAGATTGACATAAGTTTTGTTATATAAATTCTCAATAAATAGATTCCTACTCTGGATTTATTTCTTTTTGCAAATCCTCCACTCTAACATCATCAATTCTGGACATTGTTTCAAAATTCAGACAATGGAGTACATGTCATATCCTTTTACATCTACGTATTTTCATGTACACTTGCACAGAAAAGTGCAAGATATGAAAACAAACACTACTATGGATGCAGTTTTCCAGTCCCCCTGCCTGTATTTCAGATACCATCATCGTTGTGTCATATTGTTTCGCACAAAATCGTAACAGTACTTTTCTGTGCAAGTGTACATACATACAGTATATGTTCTATAAAAATGCAGCTCTAGCTTGTAATAGAACATAAATATAGTTATGCATTCTGTCACATCATGTTGTAATCTACCAGCAGAATAATACTTTGTCTAAGGAGAATTGTTACTTAATATTCACTGGACTAGACTTGATGCTGAAAAGACCTTTTGTGCCAGTATTTGACTTTTATGTTCTGTGTATATATGTAATGTCACATGGCATTACAACAGATCACTTTCTTTATCAGATTTATCAAAAATCATTTCTGGACATAAATTCTAAAGGGGATTATTCTAAAAAGTCAATCTATCTTACATTTACTAAGTAACACAGTTTAATTTATGGGTGGGTGCAGTATCATAACCAGTGAGGTTAGGAGGTTTTGTTACTGAGTTAGTTCAATAATTGGGAAAAGTTGAATTTCACTGCTTCAAGGGAATACTGTAATTTTCTAGGGTATCTGAGTCTCACCCTGCATTTAATGGTGGCTTTATTAATACACCCTTAGGGGTGAAACAGAAGGGCGAGGTGTTGCCCAACTCCATCAGGGCAATAGTTTTTTCTAACAAACACTTGAGGTATGCTGAGGTTTTGGTTCTTTGGACAATCTTAGAGCCCTGCTGCCACTGGGAAACATTGCTCTGGAGTTGCCCTTTGCCAGTAGCTTCTTAAGGGTGAGGCAGTAAAGGCTAGGAAATAGCACTAGAGTTCATCAGTTATACAGGAAGTTAAAGGGATGAGCAACTGAGGGTGATGGATCTGAATGTTGTGGTGACTGGTGAGAGTACAATGATGGGGAGCTTGTGGAGAAATTTAAAAGATATAATTTGGATGTGCTGAGGATGGAAGAAACCCATATGCTTGGGCAAGGTATATGAAGTGAAAATGGAAATGTTGAATGTAGGGGGTGGGAGGGTATGGAAGGAGTAGTATGGATGGGAGTGAATGAAATTTATCAGGGAAGAAGCAAAAAAAAAAAATCCAATTTTACTATCACTGAGGGTATGGAATGGTGTCACAGAGCAATGATGAAAAAGATCAACAGTAGCGTGGGTAAAATGAAAGATTGGAATTGTAAAGCATGCATGGGTATGTGTATATGTACTAGTAGTAGTTGATAGGCAGCCACTGACCTGGGAGGTATATTACCAGTACTACCCACCTGGGTATTGGGAGGGTTTGTGATGGCTATGTAGTAAGCCAGCACTTCAGTGATTGTCAAGTTGCACTCCTTTGACCCAGATAGCTGTCTTTTCTTTCTACCTCACCCACACATTGACTACCGGTATTCTATCCACAAACATACGGTCTCTCCTAGTAGCAAATAACACTTGACAAACTTAACTCACCCAACTCATTCTTCACAATTCTAGATTTTCTTGCAGTGAGCACTTTGCTCTGGCTCTGCCTTTTGGCAAAGTGGTAGAAGCAATAGATTGAAGTAGTAGGTAGGAACAATGGACTGGAGCTTTAGGTAGAAGTAGTAGGTAGGAATATTAGGCAGGAACAGTAGGTAGAAGTACTGTAGTAGGTTGGAACATTAAGCAGGAATATTAGGTAGACACATCTGTTGGAACATTAAGCAGGAATATTAGGTAGACACATTAGGTAGAAGTGGTTGGTAGGAACGTTGAGTAGGAGCCTCTGAAAACGCAGCACTAGAGTTGCCCTTTGCAAGTGGTCTGCTAAAGATGAGGCACTAAAGGCTAAGAAGTTGCACTAGAGTTCAACAGTTATGGAGACTCTGTTTTTTTAATGTTGAAGACTTTAGAAACGGACAAAAGTCCACATCAAGGCTGGGCCCTAATTGAAATATAGAGAGAATTAAGAAACAGGGGAAAAAAAGACAGGGAAAGTATTTACAAATTTTTGAGAAAGTGAAAGACTTGTCTGTTGAAATGAGCCAGGTCATAGTTATTGGGAGACATGAGAAGGTAGAGAGTTCCAAAGCTTCGACATATAGGGAAGGAAGCAGTTATCAAAATGGCACACCACTGAGTTGCTGATGGCCTCACAATAATCATGTGACACAACAGCTTGCCGAGTATTGTGTGGTCTAGCTCGTGGTGGGGGCACACAAGCAGCCAGCTCTTGGGAGCAAAAGCCAAAGTAATACGTATAGAAGAGGGAAAGTGAACCAATGTTGCGGTGTAGGGCAAGGGGGTCAAGTTTGGAAGTTAGCCTGGGACAGTTTATAAGTCGTACTGCTTTCAACTCAACTCTGTCAAGTAAGGAAACAGAGCTAGAACCACCCCAAATGTGAGAGCAGTATTCAATACAAGGACGAATCAATCCCTTGTATAAACAGAGCAACTTTTCAGAAGAGAAGTAGTTACAACATCTAAACAGCACACCCAGTTTCTTAAAGGCAGACAGCTATTCCCATAATGTGGGGTTTCCAAGAAAGAGTGGATGTTACAGTAATACCAAGTACGTTCATTGAGTCAAGAG
>JAYMFT010215876.1:0-11435 GCA_038088735.1 Panulirus argus
CTCGCACAACTGCGATTGAGAGAGAGAGAGAGAGAGAGGAGAGAGAGGGTCGATGTATTGTTATTTTTACACACATAGACATTTCCCACGCCTTGCATAATGGATGCATGTAGTAGCGTCGGTGCCTCGCTTTAAGAGCACCTATAAAGGATTCAAATCGCGACACCACAAATGATTAAAGCGGATTCATCACTCGTCGGTCTCAATCGCAGGACCGACAGTGTATATTTGAGAATTGCCCTCCGGGGTGTCTACGTTAGGGTTTGATCGTGAGGAGCAACTCATCATCGGCTCGATGGAGAAACGTCCTGAATTCATCGATGAATTGCGTTTCGCTTCCTTCGCCTTCTTGCAGGACATGCATTGCTCGTCTGTGCCAGCGGTGGAATTAGAAGCAGCTACTCGCAGACCCTGCGAGTCTTGAATATATATATAAATATATATATATGTGTATGGTACCCACACCCTATTGTCTTTCGTCCCTCGTTCCTCCAAAGTTTGATTCCTGAACAGAGGATAAACTTCTGGGGGCTTGTGTTGAAAGGAGCTTATGGGGCGGTGCCTTACACCGATGGTGGTGTGATCTCAGTCTCTCTCTCTCTCTCTCTCTCTCTCTCTCTCTCTCTCTCTCTCTCTCTCTCGTTCTTTCTGTCTATCTATCTATCTGTCTGTCTGTCTATGTTCAGCTCTTACACCGGCTTCTTTTTCCCTACGGGAGGATGAACAGCTGGGTTAACTGTGGTGGACCCGTTGCCACGACCAGGATTCGACCGTACGCGGACTCGACCCCCGTGTGGCCCGTGAATGCGTCAGAATCTTATGCCAGGTAGTGAGAACAGGATTCCTTTTAGGATAAGACGGATCTATGAAATCTGAAAATAGTTCTGCAACCAAGCGAGATTCTCGAGCTACATGTTATGCATATTGAATGCCGCAGTGGTTGCAGAATGCAATAACTGATTACATTTCCAATGAATAAATGTTTACGATGCTGGCTAGCCAGATTATCCACACATGGAATTAGACGAACAATTAGATATACGTATTGCACATTTACAATGGTGACGAACATTCTAGATTTTGCTTTCGATGTAGTTGAAAAAAAAAAGAAAACTTTCGTCCATGACATTCCTAAGGTACGTGATACCATCCTAAGGTGACCTACGAGAAGACTTACAGTGAGTCATAAAGAATCTTAACACCATTAGGAAAGAGTTTTGATGATGTAGATGATACTGATTTTCAACGTGAGTCATTCTACGTTGAAACAGAAGATGCTACATTCACAGAGACTCACTTAGCTTTCCAGACTTGAGGTATTTTGTTTTCCAGACTTGCACACCGTGCCCGAAAATTAGAGAATCTTTCTTGCGGACTTAAAGACATTGTTCCCGACTTACAGATATTGTTCTGGACTCGCGGCATTATCTCCCAGATATGCAGAAAGTGTTCTAAACTCGAGGCGCTTTCTTCCAAACTTGCCCACTGGATTCCAGACATAAAGCACTGTCTGTCAGGCTGGGAGTTAGTCTATCAGGCTTGCTACACTGTTACTCGGGCCTGCGCAGGTCTTCCAGACACGCGTCACTTTCTCTCGGACCTACGAAGGAGCCTCTCCAGACCTGCAGAGAACCAGCCTTCCAGACTTGAAGCGCTAGCTTCCAATCTTCCACTCAGTCTCCAGAGCTTGTAGTGGGTGGTTCTCTTATGAGTCCCTGATTCTTGTGCGCCGTGAGCCAGGTATTCCTTCATATGCTGCTAGACGTCTCCTTCATAGCCATTCCATTCCATGGAAGACGTTGAGAGAGCTTCTGGCACAATGAATACTTTGCTAATAGTGTCATCGTTTCTTGAAGGCTCTGGAGCAGGTTTAATTAATGTCCTGGAGGATAGGAAGCGCTTCGAGTCTTCGACAGATTCTGCGATTCAGTTTCATACATTCTGCACGCGAATCATCCCAAGTGTTTTGAGTTTCATCGGAGCGTTCTCAGGTTTCCACTTCTCTTTTCCAGAGGCATATCACGCTGTTTCCTTTGTGTGATTATGCTTATACGATCTCAGTACTGACTCAGTTAGTTAGTGCGGGGATGAGTTGAAATACGCTCACCATATCTCTTGATGACCTACGTGAGCGAAGTCGTGTGCAGGTCGATGGCTACCTCACCTCGAACACCTTTTTCTTTATTCTTTGCTCTCGTCGGTTGCTGTACCGTGGGTGTAAAACATCTTTGGGCCACTGTGTTTCTCGTGTAGCAACAGCAGTTGTTGTTGGTTTCAGTGAGTGTATATAGTCTTTACTACTGACGACGCTTCGTCAACGTGTGAAACACATTTATGCGTCGAGATAAAAAGAAAATATTCTGAACCTATTTCACGTATTGCCATAAAACAATACTTCGTCAGATTCACATTTAATTGTTCTAGTGATATCCAGTAGGTGTCAGAGTCTTTCTGCTGAACACCTCCTCATAGGGTGAGTGAACTCAGTCGCTCATCATTAAGTTATAGCATAATTGTTCTTCCTGTCCATAGGCAAGATCAAAAAAAGAGGACGTTGATGCTTTACATAGACATCTCAGAACATCAGCTGAACAGAGTGCGTACGTAACTCCATCTCTCGGGAGCGTAGCTGAAAAAGTAAGACATAACTGCAGTACTTCAAAAGTAGCATCAACTTTATATCACTTATATTTTGCGGATTCTCTTTGGGCGAATGTTTTATTGGCATGTTGCGTGACATTTGGCCTTGGACGCTGAAGACACAATGCGCATTTACAGACTTCAGCGGTCCCCTTCATTCATTTCAGACTTGTTACAGAACTCTGGGTAGAGTCTCTCTATTGTTAAAGATGTCCAGAACACCACTCTACCTACACCACGTCTCTCTCTCTCTCTCTCTCTCTCTCTCTCTCTCTCTCTCTCTCTCGGCAAGATTTCGTCCTAAGCACTCGTAAGCAAGCAAGTACTTGGGCTGCTGGCATTTAATCCACTATCATACACTCTCCATCTAACACATAACTCCTAACAACACGTAACTCACACGACTTCGTTCTTTGTAACTCTAGATTTGCCTGCGGTGAGCGCTTCGCGCTAACTCTACCTATTGGCAAAATTTCATCCAAAGTGCTCGTGAGTAGGTCTCTCTTTCTCTCTATCTAAGATCTCTCATTTTCCTGATATTGACATACCAGCAGAGGGCTCACATAAACGGCAGATGATATCAAGCGTTAACAGATGTCAAGTCGTACACCTTTGGAGGTACGAATAATACACACGACTGTCAAATATTCAGTAATCCGCCATCTTGAGTAAAGAAGGAGAACGCCACTGGAATAATCATAAGTAGAAATCTAAAGTATAATCTTGGAGACGTTGTCAGTAACAATCCGGAGTATACTCTTGGAGTTGCTGTCAGCAGCAATCTGGTGTATACTAAGCAATGCCAAGCGGCAAGTAATAAGCTAAACCAATGCTTGGTTTCACAGCTAGGAACATAAGACTACGCAACATCCGGGAACATAGCTAGGAACAGGAGACAAAACTCCAGCAACACGTTTGGCTCGTTTTTAGTAAGACCACATCTTGACTATGTAGTCCAGTTCTGGTATCCGAACCACACAAAATGACGAGGAAAAACTGGAACAAGTGCAAACATGGGTGATAAAACTGATTCCATCCCTGAGAAATCTGCCATCCGACTAAGGAGACTAAATCTCTTACCTCTAGAGAAGCGAAGACTTTGCAGTAACCCAACACTAGTGTTCACAATTTCGAATAAATCCGACAACGTAAACCACGAGGATCTTAAGAAAAAAAAATGAAGTTTCTAGGACAAACGGAATATAACTAAAACTTGGAAAATGTAATATTTACGTGAGGAAAAAGTTTCTCTGCAAACACACGCGCTGAGCAAAAGCAACAAGTGAAACGTTGCTAATGCAATCAATATAAATATCGTCAAAAACTGGCTAGACAAATTTTTCATCTTTTCAAATCTCTACTGAAAGAACACTCCAGAAAAATAAATAAACAGACATTAATCCCTTCTGTTCTACCCTGTTGAATTCCACGAAGGATCACTTCGCAAAAGCATTTTCACTTTTCCTTTCATTCTTTTCCTGTCGGCTGTTGTTTCCGGAGGAAGAAGAAGGTGAAGGGAGAGCTTTCTCTATGTTTCATCTTTCATTCACTTACACTAGTAAGAATAACAGACATAAGTATAAACAGATAACCTAACTGTTGGCCAATCACGAACAAGGAAGTTACTACCGTTTGGGTATCAAGAAAGTTACTGACGGCGGAGGAGCCAGCTCTCCAGTGGCTGTCAAGTTCCTAACCCTACCTGAAGCTGTTCTTTTCTTTCTACCTTATGTACTGGTGGGCTGATAACGTTCACTCCATAAAAATCACACGCACTCTGTCTCACACACAACACTCAACAGAACAACTCAAACGACTCTCTTCTTCATCTATTTTTGCGGAAATGCTACGCGCTAGCCTTGCTTAATGGCGTCCCTTCCTTAAGTCAATCATACAGGGATCAGACCTCCCGCTCCCTCACCAGTCGTCCTGGGATCAGGCCAGACCTCCCTCTCCCTCACTAGTCGTCCTGGGATCAGGCCAGACCTCCCTCTCCCTCACCAGTCGTCCTGGAATCAAGCCAGACCTCCCTCTCCCTCAATAGTCGTCCTGGGATCAGGCCAGACCTCTCTCTTCCTCACCAGTCGTCCTGGGATCAGGCCAGACCTCTCTCTTCCTCACCAGTCGTCCTGTGATCAGGCCAGACCTCCCTCTCCCTCACCAGTCGTCCTGGAATCAGGCCAACCTCTCTTTCCCTCACGAGTCGTCCTGGGATCAGGCCAGACCTCCCTCTCCCTCACCACTCGTCCTGGGATCTGGTCAGACCTCCCTCTCCCTCACCAGCCGTCCTGGGATCAGGCCAGAGTTCCCTCTCCCTCACCAGTCGTCCTGGGATCAGGCCAGACATCCCTCTCCCTCACTAGTCGTCCTGGGATCAGGCCAGACCTCCCTCTCCCTCACCAGTCGTTCTGGGATCAGGCCAGACCTCCCTCTCCCTCACCACTCGTCCTGGGATCTGGTCAGACCTCCCTCTCCCTCACCAGTCGTCCTGGGATCGGGCCACACCTCCCTCTCCCTCACCAGTCGTCCTGGGACCAGGCCAGACCTCCCTCTCCCTCACCAGTCGTCCTGGAATCAGGCCAGACCTCTCTCTCCCTCACCAGTCGTCCTGGGACCAGGCCAGACCTCCCTCTCCCTCACCAGTCCTCCTGGAATCAGGCCAGACCTCTCTCTCCCTCACCAGTCGTCCTGGGACCCGGCCAGACCTCCCTCTCCCTCACCAGTCCTCCTGGAATCAGGCCAGACCTCTCTCTCCTTCACCAGTCGTCCTGGGATCAGGCCAGGGTTCCCTTTCCCTCACCAGTAGTCCTGGGATCTGGCCTGACCTCCCTCTCCCTCACCAGGCGTCCTTTGGATCAGGCCAGACCCCTCCCCTCTCTCCCTCACCAGTCGTCCGTGGGCCTGACGGCTGGTTGAGTGGTTCATCCACAGTGGAGCCTTTGTTGACTACGCTGGTACGAGCCCGAGGCCCACAGCCTCCTGACCCCGTGGACTCACCACACAACTTGCTATTCGTTCACTCTAAATCGCATCACAGCATACGACATTACGGGAGGTAAAGTCAGCTAACCAATATCTTCACGAAAAGAAAAATAATTAAAGTTAATCTTCGCCTTTCAAATCTTTTATTAGAGAGACTGTACAACACAGAAAGACAGCCTTTAAAACATTTATATTCGTACTGAATGTGCATCATTTAACCTTTTCGTGACATCAAAAGTTGTATAACACTGGCTTGCTCCCTGGGATAAAGTCTCGCCAATTAACGTCGGCTCTGACGACACAACGTGTCAAACAAACGCCACCAGCAGGCGTTCCGGACACGTCGTTAAATTAGCAGGACATTCCCGCCCAGAAAATGGCCTGAGCACAGCATTTAACAGCATTAAGTCCACCTCTTGAGGCTGCGGTGGGCGCACTCCAACGGCACCACAGGGATCCAGAGCACTGGGGAAGTGTGGCAATCTGGCCAGCTGTAACCGGGCAGTGGGAGGGGACGCTTCTGGGAAATGAAGGACGCGTTCACCCTCTCATATCATCATGACGTCTTCCTCGTTAGCTTACGACTGCAAGATTTACTTCATCTACTGCTACCCACCACTACGTTCCCTGCTATAAAACATTCGCATGGTTAACTGCTCCTCAAAGGGTATCTGCAGACTCCACTCAACCGACGTCGCTTGAATCTACTGTCGCGGTTTATGAAGCTGAATGAGGGTAGTTGTTGTAGTTGTCTACTTCATGTTGTTAACCGCTCGAGAACAACGCTACGACCCTTGGCCTGGACATTATGACCCTAGGGTATGGTGGCGTGACCTCTGCCCTAGTCAAAGGTTGGGCCATCATACCCAGAGGTCGTCAAGGGACGTCGCCCCTATAGAATGTGGGTCGTAGAGTCGCGCTGGATGGCTGTACCCAGGTGTTTTGAGGGTCGTGCCACAATGCTAAAATAGTTTAGACAAAGCTATCTACCTCCACCAAGTCCAGGGATCAGGCCAGACCTTCCTCTCCCTCACCAGTCGGTGACAAAGTGGGCGACGCTCACGTACGAGGGTACATAATATCCGTCCTCAGTGTGACCCCCATCGTCGTTACTACCTCCATGTGACTTCAGTACAATTCGGAAATTATTCGCAACAAAAACGATCCATTTTGAAAGAACACTCTCCTGGCAGTGCACTGAGTACCACAGGTGAGTGCCAAGAGGTACAGAGCACCATAGGTGAATGCCAATAGGACCAGAGCACCACAGATGAGTGCCAGGAGGTACAGAGCACCACAGGTGAGTGCCAAGAGGTATAAAGCACCACAGGTAAATGCCAGGTGGTACAGAACACCACAGGTGAGTTTCAGGAGATACAGAGCACCACAGGTGAGTGTCAAGAAGTACAGAGCGCCACAGGAGAGTGCCAAGAGGTACAGAGCATCACAGGTGAGTGCCAGGAGGTACAGAGCACCACAGGTGAGCGCCAAGAGGTACAGAGCACCACAGGTGAGTGCCAGGAGGTACAGAGTACCACAGATGAGTGCCAAGAGGTACAGAGCACCACAGGTGAATGCCAATAGGTACAGAGCACCACAGATGAGTGCCAGGAGGTACAGAGCACCACAGGTGAGTGCCAGGTGGTACAGAACACCACAGGTGAGGGTCAGAAGATACAGAGCACCACAGTTGAGTGTCAAGAGGTACAGAGCACCACAGGTGAGTGCCAGGAGGTACAGAGCACCACAGATGAGTGCTAAGAGGTACAGAGCACCACAGGTGAGTGTCAGGAGGTACAGAGCACCACAGGTGAGTGCCAGGAGGTACAGAGCACCACAGGTAAGTGCCAGGAGGTACAGAGCACCACAGATGAGTGCCAGGAGGTACAGAGCACCACAGGTAAGTGCCAAGAGGTACAGAACACCACATATGAGTGCCAAGAGGTACAGAGCACCACATGTGAGTGCCAAGAGGTACAGAGCACCATATGTGAATGCCAGGAGGTACAGAGCACCACAGGTGAGTGCCAAGAGGTACAGAGCACCACAGGTGAGTGCCAAGAGGTACAGAGCACCACAGGTGGGTGCCAAGAGGTATAAAGCACCACAAGTGAGTGCCAGGAGGTACAGAGCACCACAGGTGAATGCCAGGTGGTACAGAACACCACAGGTGAGTTTCAGGAGATACAGAGCACCACAGGTGAGTGTCAAGAGGTACAGAGCATCACAGGTGAGTGCCAGGTGGTACAGAGCACCACAGGTGATTGCCAGGAGGTACAGAGCACCACAGGTGAGGGCCAAGAGGTACAGAACACCACAGGTGAATGCCAATAGGTCCAGAACACCACAGGTGAGTGCCAGGAGGTACAGAGCACCACAGGTGAGTGCCAAGAGGTACAGAGCACCACAAGTGAATGCCAATAGGTCCAGAACACCACAGGTGAGTGCCAGGAGGTACAGAGCACCACAGGTGAGTGCCAGGAGGTACAGAGCACCACAGGTGAGTGCCAGGAGGTACAGAGCAAGGCTTATGATCCTTCGCCACACAAACCATGCGTTCGCAGTATGAGCGTCCGTTCGTCTGACATGTTTTGTTTACGTCTGCTCCATGTTCACACGTCTGACACTATCATGTGTTGAGTTAGTTGGGTGCACCCGTGTTCGCACGTATGAAGCTATCAGGTGTTGCGTCAGTTAGGTATAGCCCGTGTTCGCACGTCTGACACTACCATGTGTTGCGTCGGTTGGGTATACATTGTGTTCACACGAACGACATGAACAGGAGTTACGTCGGTTGGGTGTATCCGAGTGTTTGCACGTCTGACAATATCAGGTGTTGCGTCGGTTCGGCATACCCCAGTGTTCCTTCTTTTATGTTGAAGGCTCCTGTCACGGACAAAAGTCCACATCAAGGCCGGGTCTTAAATCAAATATAGAGAGTAGTAAGAAACGGAAAAGGAAAAGAAAAGGGAAAATATTTACGAATTTTTGAAAAAAAAATTTGAAAAGTACAAGGTCATAGGTATTTTGAAAGACATGGGAAGGCAGACAGATCCAAGGCTTCGACGTGTGGGGAAAGAAGCAGGTATCAAAACGGCCCACTCTTGAGCTGCCGATGGCCAAACAATAAACATGTGACGCAGCAGCTTGCCGAGTATTCCGTGCTCTAGCTAGTGGTGGGGGCACACAAGCAGCCAGCTCTCGGGAGCAAACTCCAAAATAATACCTGTAGAAGAGGGAAAGTGAACCAACATTGCGGCGTAGGGCACGTCTGAAACAACTGGGTGTTGCGTCAGCTGGGTACGCCCAGTGTTGGCATGATGCTTATCTAGTTGTGCGAACATGCGATCATTACTCGTGTGTCTGATCCTATCAGTAAACTATGTTATCACACCAACATACGTCACAGGTCCTGGTAAAGGCCAGTTAACACGGACGTCTCTCATGCTCTGCCATGAACACTACGCTGCAGCCGATACCCGCATTACACACACACACACACACACACACACACACACACACACAGACGCACGCACGCACGCACACACACACACAAAAAAAAAAAAAAATCTGCTTTAGATCATACAAAACGTTAATCGCAACACACTCGCAAGGACAACTTCCTGCAAGTGACCTTCTCGCTGCCCGCATGGCAATATTACAACAGCGGGAAAGGCAACACACAGGCGACGCTCAGCAAAACAGGAAAACAGTGAAACAAAAAATTTCCAAAATATATTCCAGTCTAATTCTCCCCTGACACCAAGGGTGGTGTTGAATAAAAAAAAAAAAAACATTTAACTCTCTCCTCACCATATGTTTTATAACGTTTAGATATCAAGGTCGACAAGGTTTAATAAAACAAAGTAACTACATTAGAAGAGAGCTGCTTCATTAACTCCGCGGTCAACACACACACACACCACATAAATCAGCTAAGTAAGTGGCGGGAAAGAATATTAGTGTGGTGTGGGGGAGGGGCAGAAGTGGCAGCGAGCCCTGCAGGCACCAGCCAACATCTGCAGCTGATCCAGCAGCCACTGTAGGCTGTAGGAGGGTTGCGCTCCTGGGGCAGGAGGACCAGTGCTCCTGTCATGGGGACAGCTCCACTCCTGGGGTGTCAGGCACAGAGGAAGGGATGATGCCTAGTTCAGAGGAGTGGAGGGGACGCTCTAATCACTACTCGCTAATCACTGGTCTCTCCCTCACTCTCTCCCCAAATGACCTTAATATCTTTTCCTTGCCACTTACCCTCGCTCTCTCTCTCCCTTTATAAAACGACCTCGCACGTTGCCTTTCATCCTCTCCCCTCATTTCATGACCTCACAGCCTCTCCCTACCGTCCATTCTCACTGTCTGTTCTCATAACATAACATCACAGGTTCTCTCTACCATCCAACCTCACTGTTTGCCCTCATAACGTAAACCCATAGGTTCTCTTTAACGCTTGCCCTCATAACCTAACCTCCCAAGTTCTCTCTAACACCTACTCTCACTATCTGCCCTCACAACATGACCTCATAGGTTCTCCCACACACTTACTCTCACTCTCTTCACCTCATAACAAGTTCTCAGGTTTTCCCTCACGATCTCTCCTTATAACGTGGCCCGACAGGTTCCCATTAGGTCCCGCCCTCCTTCTCTCACCTTACAGTTTTCCCCTAAAACTCTGATCTCCATCTTCCTCCCCAATTATAGACAGGGGCGAGAGAGGAAAGCTACAGCAGGGGATGACCAGTGGCACGGCAGGGTAAGGTGGAGGGAGTCCATTGCTAAGGCGAGATTTGGCCAAAAGAAGGAGCTACGGCGCAGGACTCAACGCAAGAAATCTATAGAGTTACGAAGAACGAGTCGAGTGAGTTACATGTTGTCAAGTATAATGTGTTGGAGATGGAGAGTCGGGATGTTTATGGAATGAAAGTGTGGGTGAGGCCGAAAGAAAAGACAGCAACCCGGGCCAAAGAACAGGAATTTGACAGCCACTGAAGGGCAGGCTCAATGCGGAGCCGAGGAGAGAAAGATGGGAGCGGGCGGCCATGGTGCTGTACCTTGGGCAGGTGTGCACACTCTGGGACCTCAGGGTGGTGAACCTGGGAACGTCGTGCTCGCTTACACAGAGCCCGAAGGGAGTCCCTCGCTAACGCCTCCTCATATCTACCATCTTGCACTCTCCCTCCCACTCATATACCCTTGAAGAAGCACTCAACCTTGCACCCAGCATGTCCTTCCTGCCTCCTATGCACGCTCGCTTACACAGTGCGAATGCTGTTTGAAAGTGCAATAAGCCTACAAGACCTATACTCAAATAAGAGGATAAGGTGTATAAGGCACGAGAGTAAAGCTCTCTCCCTGTGTACAATAAAGGGTGATAACATAATCCTTATCGCTCCCTCCCCCTATGTAGAGAACGATAACATACAATTAACAAGTTGATGAGACAAGGCTGTGGTGGAGAACTGGCTCCCCTCCTACGTACACCGGCATGGGAGGGTCATGACAGGCGCAGGCATACTTACCGACGCCCCTCCTCTACACCTATGGCCAGCCAGCTCACCCGTACAAGAACACGGTAACCCATGGCGAGTTAACCTCCTCAACGTTCCCCTCTCGTCCCTCCATCAAATGCTTTCCTTAGCAACCTGACCCACACCGTGCCGTATAGAATTCTGTCCGTGGTGAATGTAATATAGTCTATGTCGAAGGAAATGCATATAAATATATACATACATATAAACATATACATACATATAAATATATACATATATATATATATATATATATATATATATATATATATATATATATATATATAT
>JAYMFT010215887.1:0-10000 GCA_038088735.1 Panulirus argus
CCCCCCCCCCTCTCTCTCTCTCTCTCTCTCTCTCTCTCTCTCTCTCTCTCTCTCTCTCTCTCTCTCTCTCTCACAGACTCGAAAAGAAAAAGGAAAAGAAAAAAAATGCGAGTAATTCAATATACAGTTGTCATGCAGGAGTTTGTTGTTGCGAAAGTCTGCAGGACAGCAGACAACGACGTTCTCGTTCCTGCATGCCGATTATATGATGTTTGAGCCACTGTGCTGAACAGTGTGTTCCAGCCAAGGGTGTGAAGTGCACCATTCCAAGGCCAGCACCCGAGGCTTCCAGCCAGCCAGCCAGCCGACAGGAGAAGGAGCCCTCCTCCTCCTCCTCCTTCTCCTCCTCAGATCGCTGGTCCAAGGAGGATCTAGCGTATGTGGCAGCTAAAGACGGGATATTCAACGAGGAGGGGAAGGAGGAGGAGGTCATCCAGGCAAGCAAGCAGTCAGGCAGCGGGTGCAAGAAAACCAGCCAGTCGGTCAGGCATGAAACGAGACAGTCTTCCAGGGAGCGAACGAGCGAAAAAAAGGGTGCGACAGGGAGAGAGAGGTGGGTGCGCACGCGTGTGCGTGCGCGTTTGTGTGTGTGTGTGTGTGTGTGTGTGTGTCAGGCCAGGCGGATATCTCCTCCTGAGCGTGGTAAGCGGCGCGGAAAGTTAGTCTGTGTTACTATTCATCAAAAAAGGGGAAGTGGCATCGGTCTCATCTTCCCGCGGCGTAAAAACGCGGGATTACTTATTCATCGCGGACCTTAACCCATTCCGGATGCTAATTCACAGCCTCCTCGGGGGACTATCCATTTTAGTCGCGATGGAAACCTCCGAGGTACCTCGCGGGAGGAGAAATTATGGTATGATAGGGATACGACGATGGTGATGGGGATGGTGGTGGTGGTGGTGATGACGGGGATGTCGATGGTGCTCGAGGTGGTGATCCAGGCACTGGTGTAGAAGGCTGGCCTCATAAGGTGTGGGTGGTGGTGATGGGTGCGGGCGTATATGAATCGATGATGGTTGTTGATGGTGGTTAAGGCGAAGACTCCTCCTTTGGTGAAGGCGTCGGTGAGTGAGTGTGTGTAGCCTTAGTGATGAGGGCAGGCGGTAGAGGCATGTGTGTGTGTGTGTGTGTGTGTGTGTGTGTGTGTGCCTGGCTCTGGCACTGTTGGCGGCACCGTGATGACAGACCGCTGCGGCAGTTAGTCAATACCTCCTAGCGCAATTACTGGACACCCAGACCAGCTGTCATCAGCCAGGTTGGTTTAATCTTAAAGAATGGTATGGCTTCTGGGTATTCCAGCGTGTCTCCTGCACGCGGCACACCCCGTAATGCCACGAGAGACGGCGTGATGGGATCTCATTAACTTTATTCCACCTGTGAAATATTCGTCCTGACTTACATTCTTGGGTTAGTATGTGTATGATTCTTCCCGATATTCCTGTTGTGAGTCTTTTTTTTTTCTTTAAAAGACAGAACCTCGAGTTGCTTTGCCGTGTCAGTCATCCTCAGGACCCTGGTGCGTGCTTAGTACTGTGGTGTACTTCGGGGAAGGGCAAAGAAACCGTGGATTATTTTCTTTTTTGTCAAGATTTCATTTCAGATCTTGCGTTTAGCCTGAAGTAACCGTCATCTTCAGCAGTCCTCGTGCACGACACCTTGGAAAACATGACGATACTGTCCGGTGCAACAAGAATCCCTGGACCGTCTCGGGGAGCAGTCTCCGTGGATCGACTACTGGAACAGTCTGACAGGATCTTCTCAGGGAGGTGTCTGAATAGATCGACTCCATAGCTTGAACATTACCTGGACCAGTCAGCCTAGACAGTCTCCTTAGAAGAGAGTGCCTGAACTGGAACTGACCGCCTGGACTAGCTATGGGTGGTCGACCTTAGACATCCTCTTCGATCACCTTATTGGAATAGCCTCCTATTATAGTCTCTTTTAGACATCTTTGAATAGCTAACTTGAATTCCCTGAGTGAATTACCTTCTTTGAACCTCCATCTTGTCCACTCACTTGCTGGAACGGTCTGCATGGACGGCATGGAAGAAGACTCCCTTCGGACCAGTTTCTGGAACGGGTTTCCCCCGCGATCGCCTCTGAGCAACGTGCCGGACCACCAGCTCGGGGGAAGTCTGCCTTCAGTGCCTCTTAAAACAGTTTGACTGGATCACCTCCTGAAACCTACCTACCTACCTACCTCCACTTAATCTTAACTCTTCGGCGGGACGAGATTTACTCCTAAGAGCATCCACCTCTTTCGACATCTACGACCTCATCTCCATAATTTGCCCCAATGAACCATTTTTGCAAGCGTCGAGTTACGTACGAGGCGTGACGGCCGCCGCTGAGCCAACCAGCCAGCCAGCCAGCCTGTATTCCGCCTTCTTATACTCCAGTGTCCTCCTCCTGCTCTGCTTCCATAGTGCTATCATGCCGCTGTCCTGGAGCCGCAAAGGTTAGATTCAGGCTCGGTAGTCACACCAACGAGTCCCCCTCCTCCTCCCCCTCCCCCCACACTCTCTCTCTCTCTCTCTCTCTCTCTCTCTCTCTCTTGCTGACCACACTTGTATCTCTTGTGTCGTTCATGTTGACTTGATTGGTGTAAAGTTCGATGACAGTCGTTTTCAGTTGCAAGATGAAAGGCTGCTGGCATATATGTTGTGTGGCTTTCTACCAGTCATTTATTAGCTGACAGTCTTCTTAATGTCTCTTAGCGTACCATTTAGTCGTCTTGCTGATGTCTCTTAGCTTTACCATTTTTAGCTGTTTTGTAATGTCTCTCAGCCTTACCATATTTTTTTGTTTTGCTTAGCTTTTTGAACACGTTAGTGCGACCTTGAGGTATGATGACGCGACCTTTAACCAGAGCCTTAAAATTGTGCCAGGTCGAAGGTCAGGCCTTTCGAAGGTCAAACCATCGTGCCCAAGGGTCGTACGTACGTCCAAGGCCAGGGGGTCATGCTGTCGTGTGCTAAACGGGTCAAGGATTAATTATAGGTCGCATGGAAGGATAATCTTCGTCGAACCCCAGCCATTAGGGGATTAGTCTTCGAGAGTCTCTCTCTCTCTCTCTCTCTCTCTCTCTCTCTCTCTCTCTCTCTCTCTCTCTCTCTCTCTCTCTCATTCCGGGTCACCCGTGAACGGGGTCGAGCCCACCACGGGCTTTAGTCGTTCGCTGGCGTGGACGTGGGGCATCATCCCTTCCCTCCCAGAGATCATCATACCCATTTGTCGTGTATTAATCGAGCAGACGGACAGTGAGAATGATTGTGCTGATATTAAATAAAAAAAAAGGGAGAGAGATTGAGCCTAGCAATTTTTAAGTTATAACAGTGGACTTCCGAGAAATCCCCTGTCCCTCATTGCCAAGGGGAGGGAGGAAAGGATAAGGGGTGAGGGGGTGGGGGGGGGGCGAGTGAGGGAATTAAATCCACGAGTCCAGGTTATTTAAACTGCCTGTTCACGTGAATTCCAATTTTACATTACTCTTTTGTCTTTTAATCATGGGTAAAGCTGCTCGTCGGCATGAGGGGTAATTTCTTTTACCTGTTATTCGCTCAGATAAGTGGATTTGTTGGTATTCCTGAAAAAAAAGAAAGAGAAATATAAATTCGAGGGAGAGAAAGAGAGACAATTTGTTGTGATAATGTTTAATGTTATCCTCACCAGAGGGCTTAGTAAAGATTTTAGTCGGTTATAATGGAGATACATGCATTCAGCCGAGTTTTCGTAGGATTTCAGACGTTAATACACGATTATTTGAGATCAGTCGATGAAAATTGCTTCTGGCATTTAGTGAATAGCCAGAAATTCGTTGATGCTTGTATTCTAGAATTAGTTATTTAGATTTAAGTTGATTCTAGTGATACCAGATACGTTTAATTAAAGTGCGGAATGAAGTTCCGATGTCGAATAACGTAGCACACAACGACCCCCACTTAGATACGTGGTGCAGAGTTGGGTTTCCATACGCACCTCCGAAGCCATACTGGAAGTTTAGGTTTCCATGCGTACCCCCAAAGCCGTACTGGAAGTTTAGGTTTCCAAGCGTACCCCCAAAGCCATACTGGAAGTTTAGGTTTTCATGCGCTCCTCCGAAGCCATACTGGAAGTTTAGGTTTCCATGCGTACCCCCAAAGCCATACTGGAAGTTTAGGTTTCCAAGCGTACCCCCAAAGCCATACTGGAAGTTGGGTTTACAAATGTGCCTCCAAAGCCATACTGGAAGTTGGGTTTCCATACGTACCTCCAAAGCTGTACTGGAAGCTGGATTTCCATACGTACCTCCAAAGCCGTACTGGAAGTTGGATTTCCATACGTACCTCCAAAGCCGTACTGGAAGTTGGATTTCCTTACCTACCTCCAAAACCATGCTGGAAGAGGTTATTGAAAACTAGTTTTGTACCCCATTGTTGGCCAGCTGGCCGTTGTTACGTCAGAGAATAGTCCACAAAGAAGGAAATGCTGACCAATACTGAAATTACATTCTTACGTAAAATATTCGCCAGTCCATAAATTGAGCGCACACACACCCCTTGGGCAACGCGGCTTCACAGCTGGAAGGTAATTCCTCTGTCTCTTGGCCTCTCCATCACCATGATAAACATTTCGGAAACGCACAGAATCAAAATTTCTGACGTGATGTGTTCAGATTTCTTTTTTTTTGGGGGGGGGAGGGGAGGAAAGAGCCTTTGTGTACCGGAGGTGAGTGAGGAGTTCAGATCACAGGAGTGTTACTCGACGGAATGGCACGCTGACAAACCTGAACATTGATTATTTATTTTTTCCCATGTTGCGAGGTCAGGAATTACATTGTTTTTATTACTTGTTACGGAGTCATGAATTACGTTGTTTTTATTCCTTGTTGCGGAGTCATGAATTACGTTGTTTTTTATTCCTTGTTGCGGAGTCATGAATTACATTGTTTTTGTTCCTTGTTACGGAGTTATGAATTACATTGTTTTTCTTCCTTGTGACGAAGTTATATGAATTAACATTGTTTTTATTCCTTGTTACGGAGTCATGAATTACATTGTTTTTATTCCTTGTTACGGAGTTATGAATTACAGTGTTGTTATTCCTTGTTACAGAGTCATGAATTACATTGTTTTTATTCCTTGTCACGGAGTTATGAATTACATTGTTTCTTTTATTTTTCCTCGTGCTCTGGGTGTATGAATTACACTGCTTGGGGTTTATGAATTACATTATTTTTCCCCCATGCGATATTTGAGTTGGTCGTCGGGACGGGATGCCTGGTATATTTCATTTCTTACATAAAGGCTGTCTGTTTAAATAGATTATTGGGGATGATTCGCGCGTGGAAAAAATGCTCTTTGATATTCCGTTCGTTTAGTGAATTTGCAGTGAAATGAACGGAAGACAGATGCTATTCATTATTCCATTTGCAGAGCGAAGTACGACTGCTGGAGGGTTCAGTTTTCGCCTCGCATTCTCGTTTCACTTCCTGACGTCCTGTGTCAAGTTGGTATGACCTAGGATGAAGGTAAAGGCGTTCACAGGTACTGGGTGAGTAGGTAGGACCTAAACCATCTCCCGGGGACATCTCGTAGGACACGCGAACGCGTCCCGCACATCGTCTCTCCACGTGACAGTTAAGTAGGAGGAGGAGGAGGGAAGGAAGGAAGGAAAGGAGGAAGGAAGGAAGGAAGGAAAGGAGGAAGGAAGGAAGGAAGGAAGAAGTAAAGGAAGGAAGGAGGGAAGAAAAAAGGAAGGAAGGAAGGAGGGATGGAGGGAAGGAAGAAGGGAAGAAAGGAAGGAAGGAAGGAAAGAAGGAGGGAGAGAGGGAAGGAAAGAAGGAAGGAAGGAAGGAAGGCATTCCGTCGTCTCCTCGCCCGCGTCGTTAAAGATGCTGAAGTTCATACTAGGAAAAAAATAACACAAAGTCGTCCTCGAGCCTCCAGTGTTGTGGTGTGGCGGGATCTACCCCTCAGCGGCGTGGGGAGTGCGAGTAAAGATGGTGCTTGCCTCCCCAAGTTTTAATTATAATATACGCCCAACGAGACCCCGCTCACCCCCAAATCCCCCCCACACCCACCCCCCACCGTAGTTGGTTCTGAACTATTTTTCTTTTCTGTTCGCCAGGGTGTGTGTGTGTGTGTGTGTGTGCTTTTTTTTTAAACTCGGTGCTGGGAAGTTTCATGTTGCCCCCCCACCCCCCACCCCACCCCGCCCCCAGATTAAACATATTTCATTATCCTCCAAGTTTGGGAGGGAGTTAGGGCGAGGCATCCCTGGGGGGGTGGTGGGTGTGGGTGGGGGGGGAAGAGGACACAGCTTGGAGGCAACGGCGAAAAAGGGCATATCGGCAAGTGCACAGTGGGACATGCTTGCGGCACCTTCGGGAGCAAACTTAAAACACGCGCGCCTGCAGGAGCGTGTCTGTGCACACACAGAGCTGCTGGGGCGCACCTGAAAGGCATCCGAAGGGCCGTGTGTATATGAACACACCTGCGAGAACGCCACGACGACCACCACCACCACACACGTTCGAGAACGTGTGTGGCGGGTGCCCAGAGGTGCTTCAGCGTTCCGAGACACTCCTTCCGAGACCTCGGTCCGTTGCTCCTGTCGGATCGTCGGTGTTCACCGTCGGGTGTGCGAGGATGGCGTTGACTTCAACCTCATCTTCCCGTAGTGTCTGTGAGTTCCTCACAAGTGGGGTGGGTGGGGTTAGAGTGAGTACCGCAAGCAGAGGTTTTCCGATACTGATTATTGACTCTGTTGGAATAGCGGTGGAGATCATGTTGCATGGATTAGATATTACATCGTTGCATAATCCGTACGTTTTAGAGATGATTAATAACAGATATTCTTTTGGTTAATTTTCTTAAAAAGTGATGTAGTTTATGCAACGCCTTTCGTTGTTATAGAAAAAAAAAAAAAGAAGGATCAAATTGAGATATTTCATTTAGGATTTTCAGCTTGAAAAAGATTTAGAAAAAAAATCTTGGCGTGGAAAAGATAAGCTGGTCGAACACCGATCCAAAACGACAGTCAAGCTGTTGATGTGTTTTTCGTGTTTTTGCAGTCGTTCACCTTCCATAGCTTACGCGTCACCACCACGACCAGAAGCGACGTTAGAAACACGACCCAAAACAACGACGTGTGGTAGCCGCGGGCGAAGAGGGTATATACCTTCTATAAACCCCCTCCTCAATAGATGCACTATATACACCCTCCCCCCTGCACACACACACACACACACACACACACACCAATTTTAAGTTTTAGATGAGTTCCGTGGGAAACAGTGGAGGAATGGGACAGCGACCCCGGTGCTTAGGGTGTATAGCACGATAGCCGAGAGTGGAAGTTATCTTTCAACGAATATGAATATAGAAGAGGATGGTGTAGCCATGCGTGTTTGTGTGTGTGTGTGTGTGTGTGTGTGTTTGTGTGTTTGTAAGTGTGTGTGTGCACTGCAAGTTCATTAAGTCATTTGCAGCTTAGCTTTTGTATAATTGGGTGAAAGCAGCTGTTTTGCCTGAGTTGACCTTATTAACTAAGCCCATGATGACCCGAAATGCTAGAACTGTTTAGATTCATATATATCTTGGCCAGAATTATTAACCTGACTTAGGGTACTTTACGTCAATTTGCTTTGATAGAATTTTTTTAATTTTTTACGTCTTTTTGTGGAATAGTAACGAGGGTTAATGTCAGGGGGGAGAGAAGTAGAATTTTAACGAATTTCGAGCACTGTTTTTTTTATTTTTTGTAGATTGAAAGCAGTCGTGTGAAATGTTTATAAATGACAGTACAAACATAACACTATTAAAGTCAGGCTATGTTAGTGTAAATTCTAGTTACCTTCATGTATGAAAAATAAGAGTAATCTGATATAGATAGAGTGGAGACTATTTTTAGGACATTCTCTTTAAGAAATATTCTTCGAAAAGATGAATCGTGCGTTCCTACCATCCTCTTTAACTTCCATTGTTCTCCTCAAGGATACGATGAATTCCCTCTTGGGGAATTTTCAGATTAAGGCATTAATTTTCCCTTGCAAGTTATCAACACGTGAGTAATTATGCCTGCGTTCTTAATTTCACGTAGCACGCGAAAGCTGCATTGTGTGTGTGTGCGCGAGTCGTGAGAGATACGAGGAGAACAGAGGGAGATGTGAGCCAGCAGGGAGAACGTTAGGGAGTTGTGAACCAACAGGGAGAACTGAGGCTGTGAAACAGGGAGGACTGAGGCTGTGAAACAGGGAGAACTTCAGATGTGAACCAACAGGTAGGAGTGATGTCATCTTGCAGGGAGAACTGTAGGGAGATGTGAACCAGCAGGGAGAATTGTGGGAGATGTCGAACCCAGCTAGGGAGGGACTGTGGATAACGAGCGCCGTAATGAGGAACTGGGTGGGATGGGAAAACCACACGGGGTAGGGAGGGATTATATAAATAATGGAACGCTATAGAGTTCTGAATGTGCCGGACGGCTACGGGAGCTGTGGCCACTAGACTTAGCAATTCAGCGAGGGAGATCTGGGAGATGTAAAGCACAGTAAACAACAAATGTTTTTGTGTGTTAGTGGGAGGAATTACTAAGGGGCCATTTTGACCTACAGGGGAAGGAACTGTGGGATGAATCAGGAGGGGGGGGGGTAAATGGGGGACTGGGGGAGTTACTTTGTATCCAGAACCAGCAGAAACTTAACGTCACCAAACAGGAGGAAGTTTGGCTTTGGGAACTTTGGAGTACATGAAAATGTTGATAGACAAAGGGGGTATACACTTTGGGTACCGTGAGGAAGCAGCCAAGTTAATCTGCAGGGGAACTGTAAGCAAATCGTGTGGATTAATAGATAAGTTTTGGAGGATGTGACCTCCTCGAGTCAACAGCTGTAGGGGATGTGATTGAGACAAGGTACTATGGACGTGTAGACTCGCTGACGAGTTCTTGCCGCCAATGGCTTGTTATTTCAGGCACACGGAAACGTTGCAAGTTTATCACGCTAGTTCCTGTGATGCCTCTCGTTGCCACATTCAGGGAAACTAATGACTTCGTAATTATATGTATTTGTATATACCGCGGCTGGAGAGACTTCATTGTGTGTTATTTATATCGTTTGAAAAAAAAGAAAAAAGACGAAAGGAAAATATATTTGGTGTAGTCTTTCCACCACTAGTTCATCAAGGGGCCGAAATGTCAACTTTGCCTTTTAACTTAAATGTCTTGCGGGCTTTTACGTTGCGGGAGACGGGGAAACTGGTGGCTAGGTCGAGGGTGGCGGGAAAGTGGAGGCGGCAACGCCAGCCGTGCCCTTGTCGGTGTGTTGCGGTTGCCGCCGGGTAATTATTTATCGAGGTGTTGCGGGTTCCGCCGTACACTTGTTAAACGTGCTGGCCATTGCCATGCGTGCTTCTCGATGTAACGCGGTGTCCCGGCTGGTGAATTGTTCCCGAAATAGTCTCGCGGTGTTGCGGCATTGTGTTCGCTAATGTGCTGATTTCTTCAAGTGTTTATGGTCCCCGCAGGTGTGTGTCTGGCCACCCCTTTTGGGTATGAGTCGCGAGGTGCTGCCGGGCCATTGTTGATGTGTTGCTGTTGCAGCCCTGCTCTTGTTGATGTGTTGCGGGTGCGTTCATACTGCTGTGGATGTGTTGCGGGTGCGTCCACTCTGCTTTGGATGTGTTGCGGGTACGGTAATGTTACAGCTGTGTTGTGGATGAAGTCGTACTACTCACTGCTCATGCTGGGATGTGATGTAGGCTGATTGGGTCTGTCAACACATGCGTTGCATGTGTTGCCTTGCTTCAACTGACGTGTTGCGGGCGCTGCTTTGCAATTTGTCCGATGCATCGGGGATGCCTTCATGCATCTGTTGCGTTGCGGGTGCTGCCGTGCATATGCGTGTATTGCGGGAGCAGCCCCGTGCCGGCCAGGGTGCGACCCAGCTGGTAGTCCGCCCTTAACAACAGATCATGTGGCTTTGTCATGCTGTGTTGGGAGAGAGGGGGGGATGGGAGGG
>JAYMFT010215898.1:0-11434 GCA_038088735.1 Panulirus argus
TTTCCCTGTCTGTTTTTCCCCCTTTCTTAATTCTCTCTATATTTCAGTTAGGGCCCGGCCTTGATGTGGACTTTTGTGCGTGACTGGAGCCTTCAACATAAGGAAAAAAAACACAAGAAAATGCAAAAAACAAAGACGTTATCATACTCGACATATCACTTCAAAAGTAGCTCTGCGGACAATGCCGTTTCTGCATAAAGCTCTGAAACATTTTTAGAATAAATAACATTTACTTTCCGCCAGACTGTGTCTTCTCAATGGAAAATGTCTGTACGGTTGAGTACGCTACATTAATTATGCAATTCCACTCACATACATTTTCTGGTGTAGTCAACTTATACATTTTCATTCTCGAACGTTTCTCTCTCTCAGTGTTTGGGGAATGACTTATAAATAAGCGTACAAACATGGCGAGGAGGATATTAATATTTCGTGCAGTTCTGCATTATTTAATACACCTATTCCTGGTTCGAGCCCTGTTGAGGGCATCTAGGGATATTGTATTGTTAGAAAATGGAACACTGGTTGAGTAGGTATACTTGCTAATAGTTACCATATAGCAGATTTATATATATCTTGATAGTTATGGTAAAACAGATGTATATAATGTATATAAAATCAATCCTATGATAATTCCCTTCTAAAGCTAAATGATGTCATCCTCCTCCTTTAGTACAACAGTATGACTTTTGAGAACGACGGTACGACCCTTGTGCATGTTGACGTGACCTCTTGACCTGACCCTTAAAGTCCAGGTCAAGGGCTCGGTCGTGTGCTCAAAAGGGCCTCAGTCGCCGAGCTCAGAAAAGCTGCGTTGTTGTGTTCAAAGGGGTGGACGAAAGGGTTTTAAAAAGAGGCATTGTAACCCTTTCCTGTGTCTCTCCCCCACAGTAGCGGATACGACCGGTCATCGCGCCCTGCCAGTGGTCGTCTACATACACGGTGAAAGCTTCGAGTGGGGAGCCTCAAACCCATACGACGGCTCCGTCCTGGCTGCCTATGGGGAGGTCATCGTCATCACCCTCAACTATCGCCTCGGTCCTCTAGGTGGGTCCACTGAACCTCTTGTGTTTCCTGAACGCGATCCGAAGCGTCAGGCGCACTACTTATGGCCTTTTTCAGTTACGTTCTCCACGTCCTAGGAGGTCCGCTGCAGTCCACAAAGCGGGTTTCTGACTCCTCTTCTGTTTTTCACGCGGGCTATTCAGAGTCTGCTGCTCCGCTTCAAGCCTTTCCTTAGTCACAAGATGGCTCAGGCAAGTTCTCTTTGGGTCGCCGAGACTACAAACGGCTCAGTATGGACGCAAAACGTTCACTTAGGTTTCAATAGCCTCTCTTAGTATCTGCTAGAACTGCAGAGAATCAAATGGGATCATTCAGGCTCCCGGTAGACTTGTGAATCTCTTGCAATCTTTGAGTTTCTACGTAAGTCATCTTTATTGTGATACATTCATTTTGGTTACGTTATTGGTTTTGGTGAGGTTGAAAAAGAACCAAACAAAATATTCGAATCCCTAAGAATGGGTAACAGAAAAAAAAAGAAAAGAAATACGAAACGTATTCTAAAAACTTTAGCTGAAACTGTCTCGTCATTCATCGTTGTTTTGGAAACTCATCTTCACAAGGAAATGTTCCCTTCGTAAAACTCAATGGACGGGAAACTCGTAGGAAAAAAACATTACAACATAATGAGAAACCAAGGGGGTCAAAAACTCTGTGGTTTCCGAGGCCAGGATAAAGGAGGGGGAGGGAGGTGGCAGCTTTTTGCATCTGGAGGTACAGGGGGTTTCTGTATACATATATATATATATATATATCTCACTAACGCAGCCATTAGTGTGATGTCGGTAAAATGCAACAAAGAACAAATGGGAAGGCTATTCTGCAAGCTATTAGCAAGGATAAAACACATGCAGTATTATTCCTTAGATATTTATCGCCCCGACGCAGGTGCAGTGCAGTGGGGAGTTTATTGGGCATGCGACCTCGCTGCTCTAGCTGTGGGGAGCATACTAAGCTTCTTTCTCTTTACAGCATCAACACATGTGGTGTGGGGAGGTTAGTGAGTCTGTGACTCCCTAAAGTCTAGACTGAAAAACACATATTTCAACTCTAAAAATTTCTTCCGGATGGACCTTGAACAGCTCTGCCTGTGTTGGAGGCGATATCAATCATAGATGAAATTGCTGTGGAGATTAGGAAAAGAAAAAATCATATTTTATCAAGGGAGGAATAATTCTCACGTTTCGCAACAAGAACTAAATTGTTTCAGGATTATTACAAAAATTACACTGAACAGAAGGTATAAAGGGATTAGGCATATAATTCTAGCAAATCTCGGTAAACATGTATATTAAATATATTAATGATTTAGGAGACGTAGATGTGTCAAGCAGGAGAGCAACGGGGAAGAACTATGCAGTACGGAAAACGAGAGGCGGGGAGTGCAGTGTATACGAAGATAGAACAGAAAACGAAGAAAGGCTGTAAGAGATTGTAATATGACGGTAGATGGGAGAGAATTTAAGCTTCGAATTTAATTACCAAAAAGACATCCGTTGGACTGGAGATGGGAAAGCATCAAAGCTTCGAATTCATTTAAGAGAGGGAAAGAGACACATTGCAGTCGAGATGGGAGGTGATTTAAGACTTAGATTTAGTCAAGTAAAGCCATAAATTGGAACAGACAAGTGTCGTAACGTTGAGAGGGAGGGGGGGGTTAGTTATCAAAGCTAGGAAAAGATACGCTGATTGGATGGGTTAGTAATGGATGGTAGAGTCTAGTTCTGGTGACATTTGAATGGTCTGTTGTTGAGGCAAAGTGTTTTCCGTCTGATCACGAAAGGCATTACCGATGTTTCAGGTTTCCTGAACACCAACGCTGACCCCGGCGGCAGGACTTACGTGATGAACCACGGGCTCATGGACCAGATCGCCGCCCTACACTGGGTGCAGGAGAACATCGGAGCCTTCGGGGGCGACCCCGGCAGCGTGACCCTCCTGGGCCACGGCACGGGGGCTGCCTGCATCCATTTCCTGATGACCTCGGCAGCCGTGGTGCCGGGGCTCTTCCACAGAGCCGTGCTCATGTCGGGCTCGGCTCTCAGCTCCTGGGCGACTGTCGGGACCCCGACCCACTACGCCCTCCAGTTCGGACGCGCCCTCAACTGCACGGCGAACCTCCCCGCGTCGGTGAGCCTCCACGACCCTGAATTCACGCCCTCTAACGAGCAGCTAGATCAAATGGTTAATTGCCTGAAGGACAAGGCACTCGAAGACCTGCAGGCGGTCCACATAGCGGCGCCGCAGTTCCTGTACGCCTTTGGGCCGAGTGTGGACGGGATCGTCATCAGAAACGACTATCGGCGGGAGCTGAGGAAGAGAGCGGACGAGGCCAGCAGAGAGTACGACCTCATGTTCGGCGTCGTGCCGCACGAGTCGTACAACTCCTTCAGCAACAACGACATCGTGAACGGGTTCGACCTAGCCCACCGGGACAGACTCTTCCGCACGATGGTCCGCAACGCGTACGACTACCACCTGAACGAGGTGTACATCTCCGTCGTGAACGAATACACGGAGTGGGAGCGGCCCAACGCGCATCCCACGGCAATCAGGGACACGACGATGGACGCCCTTAGCGACGCTCGCTACGTGGCGCCGCTAATGAGCGCGGCAAACAACCTCCGCATGGGGGACAAGAACCAGTTTTTCTACGTTTTCGACCACAGCGCAAAGCACTCAGACAATCCTCACGTAAGTGGTCGTCTCCTTGACTCTCTCCCTCTATGTAAGTATTCTAAGTACACTTACAGTGGTATATACTTTGCCTTTTTATTCTACTTAATGATGCCAAGTTCTCTGGCCTTCCGTACTTGCCTCGAGGACACACATACTGCTACGTGCATAATTCATTTACTTAGATGAGATAAAAACCTAGAAGAGTTTTAAGTAGTGCGCTAACTTATGGTGGGAGATAGTGTTCTTACTTACAGCTATAGTAATAATGTTTAAGAAATAGTTATAGTTTCAGAGGGTAGACAAAAAACACATGTATCCAAGGTACTGAGAATTTTTTGACAATATATGAACCTATGTTCAGTTCCTCGTCTACTTCAGTCACTTTGTGTTCTGTTTCTCATCCACGCACTTCAGTCACTTCTATAAAAACAGGGCGTTTCATCAGGGAGAACACCGGGCTATCTCTCCCACGTTACACCCTTGGAATAATGGTAAACACCAAGGGAGACTCTACCCATCCATCTCTCTGACGCTGCTCTGGGAGTTTCTTAACAGCCATGTAATGGCGCTCGTAATTCATCTCATATAATTCCCAACACAAACCCAATTTTAAAAGCAATATTTTTCCTCTTGTTATTAAATTTCACAGCACGAGCCCCTAACTCTTTCCCTGATTAAAGATGTCAAGAATAATGACAAAGAGAATAAGGGATTTGCATTTTTTTTATTTTCCTGCTATTGCAGGGCTTAGTGGACCCGGGGCTTCACTTAGTTAGTAGTTATTCTAGAATTAAACAAAATGCATAAGCCTGGGCGTATACGTCTGGACTATAAGGTTTTCGATACAGTATGAAATCAGCATGCGGTTCACAACACATAACAAGTGTAATACACGAAGCTCAAACGCAAACATGGAAGTATTCTGCAACATTCTATCAACAGACAACTTGACCCTGTGTTGACGCTACCAGTACATAATACTAGCTGAAGTATTATATCATTCATCTTCATTATAGAGTATGATGCTATATATTGTTTGGTTCAACGTGTGTGTGTGTATTAGTGAAGCCTTTTTTTTTTTCCCCCATCACTGGTACGGCAGCAGGCGGTGAAGGGGGCGGTACACGGCGACGAGCTCCCCTTCGTGTTCGGGGCGCCCTTGGTGGGAGAACTCGGGGTCTTCGCTGGCAACTGGAGTCGCCAGGACCAGATGGTGTCGGAGGCCATGCTCACATACCTCACCAACTTCGCCAAGACCGGGTGAGTCGGCCATCCACGAGGTACTAAGGTCTTCCACACTGTACACAGAGCTCTTGACCTGTTCGTGTTGTGACCTTATGAAACGCCAGGAGGGTGGGAGAGTCCTATGAGCTAACGCAAGTATTAAACATGTTCCGTTATGCACCTGGTTTTTACCAGTGATGGAGAGGTATGATTTATTGATTGCTGACGTCGGTGGTGACGACTTCTTTGGGTTGTGAACGGTGCCTGATTATACGCCTGGGGCAGAGGGATGAATAATGAATGGTCCTGCTTCACCCAGACAGTACTAAAGCCCTTTGGAGCTGGTTAACAGGGACCTTTGGTGAACTGGTGGCCAGAATAACTGAAATGTTGTTGTAATGATCTAGAAAGCATATGACTGTTAGTTTGTATATTTGGTAAAGAAGCTTTGAGTTGTTTTATTAAGTATTGCTGGAATCTGCATGCCAATGGCATTCTACTTTGATATTGAATTTAACCGAGATTGTCTAACTGAAGGACACTGGCAATTCTACTGAACGACTACCCTACTTTCGCTTCGCAAACTCATGTCTAGAATCTTATAACAAAGAAAATTGTTTGATACCTGACATGACCTCTCAACTCACGTGACCCCTGACCTCACGTGGCTTTTCCTTTCCCGCAGGAACCCCAACTTCCTGAAGACACAAGATATGCACATCACAGTGGGAGAGAAGAGCCGCTTCCTTAACCTCAAGTGGGATAAATACGATCCAATATATCAAAAATATTTACTAATCAGTAAGTGGGGGTAAGGCTTTCTAAGTGCATGGTGGTTAAGGAGCATTTAGCTTTCTAAATGGTCTTCAGTTGTCCACCTGGACTTTGGGTGAAACTCGATTGCTTGTCTGAACGTATGGTGCCCTCGTGGATTTCATCTAAGTAGACTTAGACTGAATACGATTATAGAATATCTCTGCAGAGTACAAGACAACACTCAATCTCTTGTATATCCTGTACGAAATGAGTGAATAAATACTTATTGATATGCTTTAGTGTGTCTGTAAGTACGAAGCATTGTAACGATCATCTGTATTTGCAAAATAGAACACCACATGAACTGGTGTGTATCTTGTACAAATGAAAATTGAATACACATACTTACACACTTACACAAACATTCTGAAGCGTAAGCCATATAGCGTTTTAAATCACAAAACTTATACTTGTATATGATGCTCAAACTGACAATGCTTCACGAAAACTACTTAAACATTACCTGTACACACATGGCAAACACACATACACACATACGGGCCAACAGGAGTGTAGTGTGGTCTAAACTGGTGTGTGGTGTGGTCGAAATTGCCTTGTAGTGTGGTGTCAGCTGAATAATGGATGATATATCTGATTATCAAGGTGAAAATTAGTTTATTGATGGTATAGATTATTTTGATAGGTTGAAATTTATTCATTAGGGTGAAGATTACTTTATTAGGATGAAAATTAGTGAATTAGGCTAAAAGATTAGTTTAGTTTCAGTGCTTTATATCAGTGTATTGATTTTTCTTGCTGTGTTGCAATAGTCCTGAGGATATGTGTCGTGTATTTATCTATTTCATCTTACTGGAACTACAGCAGTTTTTCCAACCAGCATAGTTGGTTGTACAGAAGTCTTTTGGTTGGATGTCCCAAAGTTGTGTGTGTGTGTGTTTGTGTAGACGTCTTTGGTCCAGGGTTTTCCAAGTTGTATGGTTGTACCAGTGTTTGTGACTGGTAGTTTCCATGCTGTGTGGTTGTACTAGTGCTTCTGGCTTGTAGTTTTCCAGACTGTGCGGGTCTTGTGGACGTCTCTAGATGGTAGTAATGTTCCTGGTATTTCAGGTCCCCGACCACGACTCCGGGACCATTACAGGGCGCACCAGCTGGCCCTCTGGACCTGGCTGGTGCCCCAGCTGCAGAGGGTCGGTCGACAGGAGTTCCTGATCCTCCGGGATCCAGAATCCGAGGAGCTGGCGGCGGAGGACCAGCTTCAGGAGCTGTCGGTCGTCCACCACCTCTTCACCGACCACGACGACCCCGCCCTGTACTCGGGCATGGTACGACCCCTGCAGCACATGGCCGGTCACTACATCTTGCCTTCGACGACGACCACTACCACCCCCCTGCCACACACCACCGCCACGCCTTCGGTGTTCTCGCGCCTCTTCACCACGCCGCGGTATCCGTACCGCGACGGAGGGCAGCGCCCCCCGCCAGACGTCCCGATCAATGTCACGGCTCACGCGGAAGCGACGATGCCCGAGGGCGTCGACTACATAGCCTACTCGACCGCCCTGTCGGTCACAATCGCCATCGGCGTCTCCCTCCTGATCCTGAACATCCTGATCTTCGCGGGGGTGTACTACCAGCGCGACCGGTCGCGCCTCGGGGACAAGCAGGAGCAGCAGAGCCAACAGAACAGCCAAAGCAGCAGCGAGCAGCAGATGGCAGCCATCAGCTCAGCGTCGGGCCCTATATTAGGGTCAACCATAAACCTGGAGGTGGCGAAGCCCCCGCTGACGGCGACGTCTTCGCTGAAGGCTCCTCCTCCCTCGCCCCTGAGCAACACCCAGGCCTTTACGCACATCTCCGAGTGCCCGCCCGCCTTCGCTGACACTCCCGTCAGTCTGGAGGCGGGTGGGCACTGTGTGGCCGTAGCTCCACCCACGATACCGAACGGCAGCGCGACTCTGGTGGGGAGCCAACAGCAGCAACAACAGCAGCAGCAACAGCAACAGCACAAACAGATGACCCTACCGCGGCCGCCGCCGCCGCCCCGTTTCATGCCAGCTGAGTCGCAACCGCTGTTGCCTGTTCACGTGCCGGCTCCTCCAAGGGGCAAGATCCCCCCTTACGAGGAGCTGAGAGTATGATGGCGGCGCCCTCTGGTGACAGTGCTATCTGCCGCCGAGCACCTGCAGGGGGGAGGCGGCGGGGGCGGCGGCACCACAACCACCACGACCACAACCACCACCACCGCCGTCGCGCCCCTGACCAGCGGTGCCCCTCTAGAGCACCAACAGCAGCACTTGCGACACCACCACCACCACGCACAGGTAGTCGACTACTACGGGGGCCCGTTCTACGACGGACAGGACATGACTACGTCGTTCCGTAGCGACGAGCCTGTCGTTGTGTTGCCGCCGGGGCTGGACACTAGTGCCGGGAGCTCGTCTACGTGGCCCCGGAAGGCCCGAGGTCCACGCACCTACCCAGAGGGCGATCCTACATGCCTGAAGCTGAAATCGGACGGAGCGCCGTGCTCCTAGCAATAAGCGCCTGGGTTCGGGACTTACGGACGTCTCTGTGTGGTAGTGAAGATAATCACCGGAAACAAAAATGTTTTTTTTTTTTTAGGGCGGGGGGGGAACTTCGTTGGACACTACTGCTACAGCGCTCACACTTATATTTACACCTTTATTAATAACTTTTCAGGACCCTGTCTATGTGAAAGTGTGCACTTTTTATATGTATGTGAATTATGATTGTGTAAAATACGTGTACATATTACTCAGATGATCTATTGACATGTTGCAGATTCAAATGTTTTCAATAAAACTTGCTAGTAAAATAGAGTTTGGCATAAACCTTAGCCTCCGACAACTATATTATGTATTATGAATAACGAAATAATCCTTTTTCTTATTCTTTTATGTACATATAAGTCTCAGCTACCATTAAGAAAAGGAAGTATGGAAAGAAAACGTATAATGGATTCCCTAATGGCAGTAGCTGTGTCGAGGCCATTACTATAACTAATTTCTCTGTTGCGTAACTGATTCAAGCTGTATCTGGATAGCACATCTCCCAGGCCCCGTGGGTGGCTCTTGTCAATGTTAGAGCCATACATCCTGGCACTCTTCAGGACAACACAACAATCTCAGACCTAATGCTGACTTGGTGAGGTTTCTTTCAACATAACCACTTATTTGTCTAACCATTACTCTGTTCACAGTTCTTGATATGGCAATGAGACTGTTTTCTGGCATTTACGTCATTCTATTCATTTATGGACGATGTATTGCCATTAATTTCCTTGTCATATCTCATGGCAATACTCTTCGTTATCTACCTGTCTTTAAGCCCCGCTCTATCTCAGTTAACCTCCGTTGTTCAACATTACGGCAGCTCCAGTCGGAAGCGCAATTGTCTCATTTCCTTCAGGAGCATCTATGAGCCTTCAGGAGAAATTCATATCAATGCAAACAAACCAGGAGACTTCAGGAATGCAATTATGTTAATGTAAACAGCCCTCGAGTCTTCAGGAAATTATGATTTCAATATATATTCTCATCTCCCATTCTCTAATTCACATACATTGACCAGCAACACGAAATATGCTCATCATTTCCTTTTGCTTTCTACAACCACTGGTATTCCAGATTCCCTATTCTCCCTCCCGTTACTCATGTCTACATTGCTTGCACACCATTCCTGTTGCTATTTCCAGGTTACTGTGTCACGCTATAAACAGCTAGTCGAGCAGCCAGCCGAGGTATAGACTGGGTCTCGTAACGTATGTTGGCCAATATTCCTGTCACTTTCACGACCATTTATATTGTTCCCACTAATCTGATACGTCCTTGTTGGTCAATCGGTGTAGCGAGGATTTACGCAGCGTTTGTTTGAAGCCCAAGTCAGGACTTGGGGTGCAGAGGACAAGGCATTTCTTCCAACTGATTCACAGCGTTTATCGTGGTGAAGTGCTCCTCGGCGTTGCTGACCATGAGTTTGCACAGGGCTGAGGTATCGAGACAGGTGTACCCAAGTTTATAGTGACAGTAATCAGACAAACAGAGAAAGATAGACAGACAGACAGACAGAGGCAAACGAAAATAAGCCGTCTTAAGTCTTCAAAGTGCAATAACAGTTTAAGACATTCATAGCTGGGCTAATACTGTTTCAGAATGAGAGAGAACGTCTTTAAGGAGCGAATGAGTTGATAAAGCAATGATGAAACCATGCATGGATTTGGACCTGTGAGGCACTGCCGGGGAGAGACGAGGAGTGCTGGCACTGTCGTAAGTCCACAGAGGAGGGGCAGTGCGGAGAACACGCTCGTTATATTGGCACTGCTGTGGGAATAAAGCGAGAAGGCAGTGCAAGACCAAGCAAAGAATCTGGCACTGCTTTTGGTCTGGGAAATATTAAGAACAGTGTCAACACAGCACAAAAGGAATATCGGCACTGTTTTGGGTCAGGGAGAAATAAAGGAAAGCTCCAAGACAATACAAAAGGAATACTGGCGCTGCTATAACATACGCCAGAAGCAGCGCCAAGACAAGCACGAAAAATACCAGCACTACTGCAGATCTGTCGCATATTACGAACAGCGTAAAGATCAGAGAGAGAGAGAGAGAGAGAGAATATTGGCACTATGACGAGCCTGGCACTGGGGGTTGAGTGCTTCACAAACAGTAACGTCGCCTTAATGAATTACTTGGAGGGGAAGGAACCGGGCCAGGGCCGTGCAAACAAACCCACTGGAGCCATGCAAACAAGCCAGCGTGCGTCACGTAAACAAATCCCACCAAAGCCAATGCAAACAAGCCTATACCTACGCCGCACAGAAAGTACACTAGAGTCAAGCAGACAAAGTCCACGAAACTGAGTAAACAAACCCCTTCAGAGCCATGCTATAAAAACCTGCCGGAGTCAGAACAGATAAACCCAACAAAGTCAGTCAAAAAAAACTATCAGAGCCAAGCAAACAGACACACAAAACTACGCAAACAAAGCTCACGAAAGTCGCGCAAACCAAATCACTAAAAATCAATAAAGAAAACCCAACATATAACAAAGAAAAACAAACCCAACGAACCACGCAATCAAACCTTCCAGAGTGACATTTAAACAAAGCTACAAGCACTAACGCAAACAAATCTAACCATGCAAAGAAACCCATAGGGACCACTCAAATGAACCAATATATGCAATCCTCTAAGGTCTAGTGAGGTGTTATTCTATCATACCCAAGGGTCGTCATATACTTAAAAGAACCAAATGACATATCATTCCTGAATTTAAATCATATTCTGCTATAAACGAGACCCCAAGCGATATGCCAGTCCTAGACATACTTCATATACCTCTTGTGATCCATATCACATACTGCTTTATCATACACAGCTATAAATTTAAGGTATGCTGCTGTCAAGGCTTCCTGAAGGAGGTAGGTAGATACATCAGCCGATGGGCGAGCAACCAGAACATGGCTCTAGCGGTGGTAGGCAGTAACTCCCAACACGCGAGGTGTGAGTCATGGCTGAGGGTAAATACTGAAGCCCAGGTACAAGGTAAGTGCTTTCCCCCATTAGCTCGTGATCAGGGAATATGTCTTGGTGACGCGTTCACTCGGGATGGGTGTGTGGGGTTTTGGCTCTCTCTCTCTCTCTCTCTCTCTCTCTCTCTCTCTCTTTCTCTCTCT
>JAYMFT010215909.1:0-11433 GCA_038088735.1 Panulirus argus
TCACAGTCTCATGGCAGGAGTTTAGATAGTCGAAGAAGGATACAAAGTTTGTAGAATTAGGGGAGCAGTAGGCGAAATTCAAATTAGTCCAGAAAAGCTTCATTTCATTCTTACCTCATACAGTCTTTATATTCACAGGAACATACACACATACCCATGCATATTTCACAATCCCAAGCTTTCCTTTCACCCACACTATTCTCAATCCATTCCATCCATGCTCTGTAACACCCTCCTATATTCTTGGTAATAGCAGAATTGCACATCCTTCTTTTCCTCTCCCCAATAATTTTCATTCATTCCTGTCCATACCACACCTCCTTCCATGCCCTCCCATAACTTGCATTCATCACTTCCACTTTCACTCCACACACCCTGCCCAAGGATATGGGTTTCCCCAATCCCAAGCACATCCACACTACAACTTTTATGCCTTTCCACAGTCTCCTTCCTTTTATTCTCACCAGTCTTCCCATTCATGTTTAGTGCCATCACCCTCAATCACTTGTTTCTTTTATCCCTAGGCATAACTTGTAGACTCCAGTGCCACTTGTTAGCCTTTTGTGTGTCACCTTTTACAGGTCACTGGCACAGGGCAACTCCAGCACAGTGTCCCCATAGGCAGCGAGGCTCCAAAATTGTCAAAACTAAAAGTACCAGTACACCTCAGGGGCTTGTCCAAGTTTAAAACTATTGCCCTGATGTAACTGGCCAACACCTTCCCTTTAGTTCCATCCCTAAGGCAAGGTAAGACTTGGCTACTCCAGCAAAACCAGAGAACCACTAGATCCTTTTCACAATTACGACCTTCGTACTCTATGCAGTAGCAGCACTGCACAAACAACCTTTTGTTTGAACATTATAACATAATGACATGCTTCCATACTTAAAATGATCATGGAAAATATCTCATAATGCCTCCTCAATCTGAGAGATATCAAATAATACAAGGCAAATAATCACAAAATCTTTTACAGATGTCATCCATTAAATACATAATAACAAGACTTAAATACAGTACTTAATGACCCCTAAATAATATTTCAACCCTAGGTTTGTTTTTCAGCATGAAAATCATTTCTTATCCTGAGGTTTTCAAGCAAATCTAGTGCAGTTTTCTTAACCCAGAAAATTTTTGCTTGGCAACTGAAATATAATGAAATGCTTGTATACTTGAATCATGGAAAAATATCTCATAATGCTTCCCCTAGCCAACAGATGCTCAATAAATACAAAGTGAACAATCACAGAATCTTCTAAAAGAGTAACTGTTTGGATACATAATCACAGTCCTAAATGACCCCAAAACAATATTCCAACCAAGATTTGTATTCGGCATGAAAAATAGTCCTTATACAAAGGTTTTCACTCAACTCTATTACCTTTAGAAAAATACCAAAAGTCAGGGAATTTTTAAGCCCCAAAAATTCAGTTTTTTGAGAAGTGAAATATAACATAATGAAATTATTCTCTTCTTGAAATATTCATGGAAAATATCTCATAATGCTTCCCATAGCAGACAGTAACCAATAAATGCAAGGCAAATAATCACAGAATCTTCTAAAAGTCACAATTTGAATTCTTAATTTCAGTCCATAATGACGTCCAAGTCCAAACAATATTTCGAACGTAGATTAGTATTCAGCACCATAAATAGTACTTATACTAAGGCTCCTCATTTCTTATCTTACTAAATTCTTTATCTACTCTCTTAAAACTCTGTAAATACTGGCTGGCTGGAGTGCCAACTACATCTGTGTCACAGCATGTCTTGCAGCTCATTTGCTTTTGACATCTTTTAGTAAACCCTAACTCCCTCTTTCTCAATCATCCCTCAGTATTTGAGACTAATGATATCCACATTCCTATTCTGTTGCATATTTTGCAATAAACTATATTTCCCAATTTATGTTAACAGAGAAAATGTCAAATTCTATGCAGTGTCCACGACTGTATCTCCTCACTGAGTCTGTTCTTTGAACAGCCTCATTTACCACATAATCAAACTGAAGCATTAATATATAGGCCATACCAATTCCAGTTTCCGGTCTACTACATCTGAAAATAAGATCTCAAAATGTTGGTGTATCAGTCCCTCTCACCCTATATCTTCACTGTCATGCTGGTACAGGAAATTTTCCTGTATAAACGTGGAGAATCTGTGTCTCCATGACTCTCCATAGACCACCATGTCAGGAAACAGCTTGGGGTGAGAGGGACTGATACATCATTATTACTAAATGTTACCTCCAGAGGTAGTAGCATAGAAGCTGAGAATATCATGCATAATACACTAAAAAAAGTGATAATGTAACATCTTAGTTTAATTATATGTTGAAAGGGGATGCTCAAGGAGCAGAAAGAAGACCAAACTCAAAGTGGAAATATAACTGTGGAAACTGCAAAGAAAATGACAATTTCTTTGGTAACGTAAACTGAGAAATAAAGCTCAGTAGGCAAGAACCAGGACATTGGGGTAAAAGGTTTTGTAAAATTTATAATGAACATGGGTTACCATTAACCTCAAAAGGAAGGTTGAGAAAGAGTAGTAGTGGTTCATTGAAGGATGTTTGTTTTATCACTTCATGTGCCATCCTGATTTTTCCTTAACTGTATTTTTGTTCTTGGTCGTGCATTATCACCTACACTTACTGTTGTTTCCACAACTCTTAATAATAGATGCATTTTACCTTATAGAATCCTTAAATTCCAATTTTTTACCATCTATTACTAATCTATTAGCATTTGTATGCACTGCTTTCTGTCTAACATTACCATTCCTTCATATTCCTGATCACTCTGCAACACTGTTGAGGTTGGTCTCTCCTCTTGCCTATTTTGGCATCTTCAATTTTTTTGCCTTTTGACTGTATTCTTTGTTTTCCACTCTCTCTTCCCTTAGTGTACCATGCTTAATAAATACTCTACTGAAATCCACCTTGCTTTTAACCTTCTTAACCTAAGTACATCCTGCCTTGATGACACCAAATCTAACATTACTATTGTTGGTTGCCCCTTTATGTCTTGATTATGACCACCAATTCTCTTTCTTACTTTTAACACAGAGATTGAATCAGGTAATTCTGTTGCCTCTAGTAACCCTTTAATAAGCATTTTTTCATTTTCTTTATCTATAACATATATTTTGGTAATAAGCAATAATCCTGTATACTCTGCAGTTTTCTAAAATTCTCATCCATTATTTTGTCTCTAACAGTACATATTCTTTTATCTAAAGCTCCACTCAATGCCCTGGGCACCTCAATCATACTGAACCCATGTTCCTGACCCATTGCATCAGTTGACACACCCCAAAAATTGCACCTCCCTGCCTACTATTTTCAATAATTTCTGTACACTGCGTTGTGGGTATTTCCTCTCGTTCAACTGCTTCTAGGACATCTAGAATAGCTCTTTCTATGCTTCCTGTTCTTTAGTCATTCTGCCTTCTTTCCTCTGGGTACATGCTTCATCAACCCAATCAACTGATGCCACACTGTGCTCATGATCACTAATTTGAATTTTCTTAGTTCCTCTTCTTTAAATTAATGCCTTAGTTTCTATAATTAGTCTGTCTCTTAATATGTTATGATTTTATTATTATACTTGATTCACCGTTTCCCACGTTAGCGAGGTAGCGCCAGGACAGAGACAAAGAAAGACCCATCACTCTCATACACATATACATACATACACATGTACATATTCATATCTACTCGCCACTATCCATTCCCAGCACCACCCCTCCCCAAAGGAAACAGCATTTCCATCCCCTGCGACAGCAAGGTAGCGCCAGGAAACACGAAGAAAGGCCACTTCAGCTCATATCCATTCTCTGTCTTTTCGTGTTTTCTGGCGCTACTTCGCTGACGCAGGAGGTGGCGATGCAGTATCCTGTGGGGCGGGATGGCGCCGACAATGGATGAAGGCGTGAAGTATGAATATGTACACGTGTATATATGCATATGTATGCATGTATATATATGTATGTATATGTGCGTGTATGTGTGTATGTAAGTGGATGGGTCTTTCATTGTATTTCCTAGCGCTATGTCGCTGACGCGGGAAACGGCGATCAAGCCTAATACAATAAAACTAAAAGGAATGCTTACTCGGCCCCATCTTTATCCTTACCATCCAAACATGAAGCTACTTCTAATTTTTAACTCTTTCTTCTTTGTTTCTTCAGGTAGCTCCTGTTCATTCACAAATCTATGACTAATCAAGTTACCTATGTATATCTTTCTAATTCAACTCTTGCTAAATTTCTTGTTGTACCCTTTCATCCTGCATTCATTCACATTCAGTCAAAATGATAAAATCCCCAGTACCAAGATTATCTACAAACTTAAGGGGTCACAGCCCTTTCCTTCAGTATGGTTAGATTCATAGATTTTGCCCTGAAATCACATAGGGTCTTTTTGCCTTCAAAAAACTTCCTCCAGCAGATGTTTGTGAATCCTGAAGTACAGCGACCATTCCTCATTTCGACATCTGTTAAGGTTGAACTTGATCTTTTCGATTTATCCGCGTTAGAATTTTGTCTCCAGCCAGAAGAATTTGAAGTACCTGTAAATAAATCACTTTGAGCCATTTAAGCAATAATTTTTCCTTTAAACCTACTGCATCAGAGACATTCAAATTTGGGCAAGGAAGTGCTTCCATGAAACATGAAACGGAAAACATTGTGTAATGGCTTATATGATGGAGGAGTGGAGACCAAAATGGAAAAGATAAAGCAATAGACATCCAAGCACATAAATTTGAGTTTTACTGGCAAAATGCGCCATCAACTATACTAACAAAACAAACATCTACTGGCTAAATGCGCCTCATATAAAGAAACAAACGTTCACGTTATGAGTAAACCAAACTGCGTCATCCAATAAACAAACACACATTGTGATTATACCACAGTTATCTAACGCTTTACCACACCCTACATGGATAGTCTATAATTTGATGATGCCCACCAAGCTAGCATATATGCAGATAGTAAATCATATGCGGTATATAAATATTCTACCCCTATTGCAACAGTCAAATAATTACATTGCCAATACTGATCACGATAAAACTATTACAGCCATAACCAGGAATGATATTACTCTGAAAATGACAGATGACCAAATCAGAATAGTATATGTAGAAGGGGAAGAATATTATATGTACATATATGACTAGTCAGGAACATGGCTGGCGTTTACGAACATACGCGTCATCTACCCAATGACCCCACGCCACCCAGTACTCTAGTTTGATATTAAAACAACCTGAGACCCCTTTCCATTGACTCCTGCAGCTTCAAGCCTATACTACAGTCTGTAGTAGGGAAAAGATAGATTCCGAAGTGAGTTTATATGTGAGATTGTACCTCTAGACACAATCTCGCCGAATTTTTCACTCGCCGTGGAAACACAAACAGGGAGAGTTCGTAAACGCCTTTGGAGTCTTATCACAGCAAACTCGACCGCTCAAGATCGTTTCCCGGGATGCCATAGTAATTTTCGCGCCAATTTCCCCGCTTCCCTTCCACTCCAGAGAGCATACTAACCCTTATATTTTAAATGTTATGTTCCTTTTAGCACCTCACACATACTTTCTTAAGTTACTAATATCTAAAGCAGGTTTCAGTGAGTTACCTCGGTTCAGTATATATATAAATCACATATAGCAGATAATGCTGCCCAGCTTCCCGCCAAAACCGTTCCCCGGAGGACATTTTGATTATGGCGTCGTTCCTTCCCCATCCAGAGGACAATTTTCTTAATTTTCATACTTTGTTCAATCTTCCATACATTCAAATTTCTTATATAAGCGGAATCAAAGCTAATCTTGCATTGATGAAAACAAATGACGCTATATACTGCTAGGCGCTCCAGTAATGTTAGAGACAATGAATTTGCTCTCTCTTGCTATGATGCCTACCTAGCTAGCACATATCCAAATAAATCAAATTCGGTATTATATAAATATTCTACGCTTTTGTAACAGTAAGACTATTACACTGCCAATACTGATAATGGTAAAACTGTATTAAAGCCATAACCTGTCATGATATTACTCTGAAAATGACAGACGACCAAATCAAAATAGTATATTCAGAAAGGGAAGAATATTATATGTATCTATATGACTCGTGAGGGAAATGGCTGGTGTTAACTGAATTCGCTGACGTTATCAGGCATCCATACACATGCATCATCTACCCCAATGACCCCACGCCATCCTGTACTCTAGAATACTGTCTGATATTAAAACATCCTTAAGACTCCTTCCCATGGGTTCCTTCTGCTTCAGGACCGTACTACAGTCAGTAGCAGGGAAAGGATAGATTCCGAAATAAGTTCTATATACGAGATTGAACCTTGACACAATCTCGCCGAATTTTTCACTCGCCGTGGAACCACAAACAGGCTGAGTCCGGTAACGCCTTTGGAGTCTAATGACAGCAGACTCGATTTGGGAATAATGCTACATAACGCTCAAGATGGTTTCCTGGACGCCATTGTGATTTTGGCGCCAATTTCTCCGCTTCTCTTCCACTCCAGAGCATACTAACCCTTAGATTCTGAATTTTACGTTCCTTTTAGCACTTCACACATACTTTCTCCAGTTAATCATACATAAAGCAGGTTTCAGTGAGTTATCTCGGTTCAGTATGTAAAAAAATAAAAAAATCCCATATAGCAAATAATACTGGGTTAGCGTCCCGCCAAAACCGCTCCCCGGACATTTTGATCATGGCGTCGTTTCCCTTTCCCGTCCCTGGGACAATTTTCTTGATTTTCATACTTTGTTCAATCTTCCTTACATTCAGATCTCTTATATAAGCGGAATCAGAGCTAATTATATTTCCTTGAAATTACGTTGCACCTGATACGAGCCAAGAAATGCATATATCCTCATATCTTAACTAGAGTCTTGTTCATTGCATCATAAGTCACTTACGGGTATGGTGACCAAGAATATTAGTGGTAATATTCTAAAATATTGAAATTTTTATAATAAATAATATAATCATGTCGGTATTTCTGCTACAAGGGAAACAAAGAAATTCTCACTGTTGCTAGGCGCTTCTAGGAGTGGAGAGAGAGAGAAAAAAAAAAGGACTGTTGCTAGGGGCTTCATTAATACCTCTCCCCCTTCCGCCATAACGGTTATTTCGTTTCGTATTTAGATTTCGGCTAATTTGAGCATTATCAAGACGCGTTGTCTATTTCTTTTGCATTCCAACTTACTTATCTTGTTTTGGTGTTCATCTAGAATCATATGAAAATTAAGACTAGGTTATAGTACAAAATATAAGTAACCGATTTCATCGAACTGAATATTCACTATATAATAAAATGATTCGTAAAACACTTAAACAAAAATCAGTATTAATACTTATATAACTTCGAATTTGTATTACCGTCACGTGTCGTTTACGTCATTTTCAGAACATTTCATTGGTGTAATCAAAGGCCTCTAGCTCCGCCCATTTTGAGCTTGCTCTCACTAGTTTTGGAAAGATGAAAAATGCTAATAAAGTGATTTTTCGACTTTCCATTTGTATTCTTCCAAGATTTATCCCCAAGACATGCTCCGGTCTAATCAAGACCAACCAAATAATATAGGGTATGTAAAAGGACATTTATAACGCCTATCCCAGGGGAATACATCACTCCTGAAAATGTGGATATGTTCTGCTAAGGAGAAACTTAGCTAGTGTTGCTCACGAATTATTCGGATGTAAGACTGCAAGAGACAAACGATGCAGAGGCATTTATCATTGACAGTACATTAAATGACATGAAAATACAAATCAAGATTCCTCCTAGACATATTATAAGATTGAAATAACTGAAAAAAAAATCGTTAATTGGGAGTTTAGAGTGACTAGTTATAGAAAGCGTGGTGATTTTGCTAAGTTTTATGGCAACACTGAGATCTTGGCGTCTTCCCGAAGCGAGCGCGCATCACTTCAGAACCGGCGTTCCTGAAAATCGGAAGCAGTTGTCGACGGTCTTGTATAAATCTCCGGAATGTAAGTTTTCTTTGAATATTTTATATATGTTATCTTAAATATTGTGCCTTTCAGTGTATTTTATGTTTATTTAAGTTATTGAGCCTTTTTTTTGGTCGAATTATGATTGTGGTGTTAAATCACGATTTCGGCGGAAGCCGGCAGAAAGCTGGCTGAACTCTGGTGTCTAGTATAAATCTCCGGAATGTAAGTTTTCTTTGAATATTTTATGTATGTTATCTTAAATATTGTGCCTTTCAGTGTATTTTATGTTTGTTTAAGTTAGCCTTTTTTTTGGTCGAATTATTCATGATTGTGGTGGTAAATCACGATTTCGGCGGAAGCCGGCTGAACTCTAGTATCTAGTATATATCTCCGAAATGTAAGTTTTCATTGAATATTTTATATATGTTATCTTAAATATTGTGCCTTTCAGTGTATTTTATGTTTAAGGTAGTGAGTTTTTTTTTTTTGTCGAATTATTCATGATGGGTGTTAAATCACGATTCGGCAGAAGCCGGCAGAAAGTCGGCTGAACTATGAGCTGGAAGTTACGGTAATTTATAATATATAAAAGTGGTTTGATAAAGGTTGCCATCGTTACTATTACTAGTAAGTCCATTTGAAGTCTGCCGTTTGATTTTATGATTGCTGTGAACTTTTCAAAGTTTTTTAAAGTATAGTTCCATATTGCTGGTTTTCAACGGACATCGAGTGTATGTGAAATGTCCTTAGGTTTGGAAATTCAAGTATAGTAATGAATATGGTTATTTTAAATGTTCAAATTTGTAGTATTTTATATATCAAGTAAGATTTACGAAATTGACATACATTACGTTCTTCGAAGAAAATATTGTAAGATGGAAACCTTTTCCTAGAATAGAAGCTCGGGTAATCGTCATTGGGAAATAACGCTGGTAGTATTGGGGTTTGGGTTTAGAAAAGGAACATGCTTTTAGTACTAGATTCGTATACTTTTTGGCCCAGTTATATGCTACATGGAAATAGCACCATTGTCATAAAGTTGGTTATTTTACCCACCATTGCTATATATTGTATTGTAGCTCCTGCAATCACAAGTTATCACTTTTGTAAATAAAACTGTTTGCAGCCTTTTTTCGTAAATGCGTTGTTAAAAATGTGCAAGGTCATTTTATTACCGCTACTAATTAGACAAGTAATGTAAGTAGTTTACAATGTTCAGTTTAGTTCACCGGTTATATATTTTTTTTTTTTGGTTGGCCGCAGCTAACGTTTAGCTTCTCACCTTAAAATGGCTTCCTCGGAACACGTCGGTGTTATTGGTGCCATTTCCCCTCCCTCCGCCTCGGCGTTTCATGTAAAAACCCCATTGCGATTTCCAAGCTGTTCTTACCTTTTCATATTGGTCAAATATTTTAATGGCAGCAGGTTTTGGTTACTAGAGTCCCGTAAAAGATTACCTTTGTTGGGAAGCCTTTGTGATTTTTGCGCAATTTTTCTGCTGTACCATCTTGATTTAAAAGTATTGTTTAGCAAATTCATCTTAAGTCGGTTGGATTTTTCCTGTTTTCGTTGACGTGTAGCAGCAATTCAGTAATTTGGCGAAGAAAGTGAAACAACGTTCCACAAACCGTCCATCTTGATTTTTGTGCTAATTACCTGGCCTCCTTGTTAGAGTAGCTTCGTATGCAACGAGTGGAAGTCATTTCAAGTAATTTACTGGAATATTTGCTAACATTGAATATATCTTTTGAGGTACAAAATGCTCGCAGTTAAGCTTTAGTGTGATATCCCGGCGTGGGAGACCAGGCGCCATTGTGTGATGTTCAGCGACCAAGTCGACACGTGTTTTTCCCTAATGAATATTAAGTTGACCAATAAACTCTCAACTAGTACTTCGTGGTTTAGTGATTTAAGCGTGTGTAGCAGATGCGCTTAGTGTGCCAACTTGAATGTCCCCTTGTCTCCTAGCTGATTTTGGCAGTTTTCGTACCGTACCATTTTTTTATGAATCGTGTTTTAGCAAGTTTGTCTTGCGAAACTTGCGTTTAATTTTTTCTATTGTATGTTCTCACTTAGCATACGGCTTAAAACAATACGCGATAGTTCTAACTGATGGTGCCATTTCCATGTTGTACCACTTTAATTTAACGCATGTGTTAGCATGTTAATCTTGTTTTCAAGTTGATCTTTCTTCATTCAGTACTGTTGAATTTATGAAATATAGTAATTTGACGGAAAAATTGAAATTCCACATTCCGCGAATGTCGTCCATTTTCAGATTTCAAGATTTTTGCGCAAGCCCTCCCACCACTTTCCTTCCCTATCTCGGGTAATTAATTATTCGACCATATATTTCTGAGATGTTAAAGGTTCTATAACCTATTGGGGATATCGCCTAAGGTCCCATGTAATCGAATTTATGAATGTAATTCATGAAAGTTGTATATTTTATTTTAAGATTCAGATGAACAATTTTGGCTTCCTTGCAGCCCTGAAGTCTCGGGATGGATCACTGCACAACTAGGACCTCTTCACCCCAAAGATTACTGGTGGACTATTGCACAACTCAGACGCCTCACCTTAAGAGCAGCAGGACGTAATTATCAGGGCGGGAGCTACCATGGTTGGATTGCAAGTCTACGGAAGAACAAGCACATCTAAGTTAATATTTTAAATGAGTTGATTATGGGGCGAATGATATTGATTACATGTTTATTTGCTAATTAGTTGGGGATGAAGGTTGAGGTCTCAAGTAGTCCTTAATAAGATATGTGTAAGATAGGAAATTCCCGTCAAATGGTTTTGGAATGGGAAACTAGGTAAGGGTAAATTAGGCAGTTGTTATGTCACTAATAAAAAATATCGAAAATGCTTTGACGTGAAATATGGTAATCTGTTGCATATGTAGTTAGAAATGCTATGGACTTCCTTAAAGTGAATTATGAAGTTCTGATATCTTTGTAGAGCTTGAGTTGAAGTAATTTTCAACATAGAATAAACAGATGCCATTACATGAGCCATTACATGAGGTCCTGCTACATGACTATAAGTACTTTTTCCATTTTGATTTGCAAGTTTACCATCTCGATTTGTATTTTCCTTGTTTTTGCGGTTATAACGGGTATTGAATATTCTTTTACCCGTTATCCTTAAAATGTTATTTTTTTCTACATCTTTCTCATCCTGCCAATTAAAGCTTTTGTTTTTCACCATGATTGTTGTATATTTCTGTATGGCCATACCCACCTTCCTTAACTTTTCCCTTTCAATAATTTTATTTATGATCGCTGTTTCCCGCGTCAGCGAGGTAGCGCCAGGAAACAACGAAGAAAAATCCACCCCCTGCATACACACACATACATACATGCACACATGCACCCAGGGATAATATATATATATATATATATATATATATATATATATATATATATATATATATA
>JAYMFT010215920.1:0-11433 GCA_038088735.1 Panulirus argus
TTTGTAAATACTTTCCCTGTCTGTTTTTCCCCCTTTCTCAATTCTCTCTATATTTCAATTAGGGCCCGGCCTTGATGCGGACTTTAGTCCGTGATTGGAGCCTTCAACATAAAAAAAAAAAAATTGACATTAACCAAATTAGCTCTACTTCCACAAGATCCTTCCAACCTGATGTTTTGGTGATATGTTAGGCGTGGTGTTAACCCCTGGCCCCTTCCACAGGACGGCTCGTGCATTTCATATCTTCACATGTGGTACTCAACACCCTGGTCTGTGTAAACCACTTCCCATCTTCCTGACCATCACCCGGTGGTAAAATTACACATTTATATGGCCAAACAATTTTGCACCTTATTTAGGTTCTTGACAAACTTTACCAATGCTTGTTGATTCACCCTTCATTCAAAATTTCTGGTGCCTCAGCAAACTAATTCAGGAAACAGGTCACCTCGTCTGGCAACTTTTTTACGCAGGTCAGAAACTGTGATGTCGGCAGCACTGATCCCTGAGTGATCCCACTTGTTGCCCTCGCCCGGCTTGAACAGGCTCCCCTGACATGGTCTCCGTATCGCCTCTAATTAGAGTTATGGAGTTGGAAAAAAAAAAAAAAACTCTTCTTTGACCCCAGCTGGGATATCTAGATTCATTATCCCTGTTATATATGATCAAACGCCGTCTGGCAGACTAAGATTATTCAATCCATCCTGGTATCTTTGCTTTTTCAGATATGTTGCTTACTACCTTTAGAAATCTATTGTTACGCAGTCCCCTCGAACTCACTCCACCTAGGGTCAAGGCTTGTCAGGATACCCTCTGAACAGAACTCAAATGGGCGGTAACAATTTTTTTTCCTTCACTTCATACACTGAATCGTGGGTCCGATGGCACTCAGTAGCAATGAACTCACTTAATGGGGAAGAAAGGTGGGCAGGGAAGCACAGTAGTCACGTGAACTTTGGTATATTAACGGAAAAACACAAAACAGGACACTTATGGCAAGGAAGAGGGCAATGTCCACTCACCAACACTCAAACAAATCACGGAAGGCTTATAGAGGCACTTATCGAGTTCCCGAGAGCTTATAGAGGCACTTGTCAGGTTCACGAGTTGTTATAGATGCACTTATAGAAGGCACAGTACTGTACAGTACAGCTGGACGCGATAGGGCTTGCAAAAACACACACGCCAGGCGCTCTCCTTGTTTATTTTCCTCTCGTCCCTCCCGGTCTCTCTCCCACACTGCATTGGCTCCAACAAGTGAGACGCGCCCTGCGCCCTGCGTGCCGCCCAGCACGCACACACCCGTACATTCAACGCCTACCTTACACACAACATACCACGATACACGACTTTTCTGACGTTTGGAGAGAGAACTCAAGATTCCCTCTTGCCATCTACCTCCGTGAACCAGTGTAAAGGTATGAGATTATCAAATAGCTCATGGACTCCCGTGGTGTAAGCAGTTAGCGATCCCGGCCGTGTCTCAGCCAGCTTAAAATAAAAATCAATTATGGACCTTTTGGATCATCTGAAGCTTGTCAACCCCCCCCAGCTTGTCTATGCTAGGTTAGTTTGAGTTAGGTTAGATTAGGCGAGGTTTTTACCCTAACTTAGGTTAGTTTGAGTTAGGTTAGATTAGGCGAGGTTTTTACCCTAACTTAATCTAATCCAATCCAGCCCAACTGAATAAGCCTACCCTAATCATACAAAAAAAAAAAAATGGGGCGTGATTGGATCGGATCTTTCTGGAGCCATGTATTTTCTATGTAAAGATTTTGTGTTTTAATGACAGCTTTGTACGCGACCGACAGATGGTCGAGGTCCGCTGTACTGGTGGCAGTGGGCTAGGCTGGTGCTGGAGGTGTGGCTGGAGCGGGCTGCCAGGCGGGTCGAAATCAACGTCTATTCCGCCAGCGATGACTCCACCTACGAGCAAGGTTGGATCGAGGCCACCGCCTGCGAGAAAGAGCTGGAGCTGCCTAAACCACTCACCACAGACCGCGTGAGTTGATGACGACTTTTAATAAGGAAGGACAGTATGGGCTGAATAATCATATTCAACAATGATTTTTAGAATAAACTAACGTCGTGATCATTACCCCCATGGCATGTCACTAGAGTGTTATGTCTTATTTACTCCACTGCGTTGTTTGTACATCAACATTAACACTGCGGGTGGCAGTGTTACCTATAAACATATATCAAAGAAATTATCAAGAAGGTTTTTCCATCCCTCTGATGTGTTGTACGGATTGTGGCTCCATGACCTGTTTGACACGTCAGCCCTTTGTCACCATTTACATGTGACGTGTATGCATAGCAATCCCCTTTCACCAGTGGTGATGAAAGTCAAGCATATCATCGATTTTGTAATGCAGTGATCTGCATTGCATTCAAAGTAGATTGAGACAGGGGAACGTGATTTGGAACCTTATTTTTCTCTCTCTCGATTTTGTAATGTGAGAGTAGTGAGGGCTATGCTCATTTGTGAAGCAACTTAACTCCCCTACAAGTAGCGGAGATGCATAATAGAAACACACCAACATGGGTGTGGCGAGCTGTTGAGTGCGTGTGGAATGCTGTTTTATAGGGAAGGTTGCGATCGGCGGCTTTATTAGCCGTCCGAATGTCCCTTTTTATAATTTCAAGAAGTTGGCTCCATCTGAAACGGTGTCTGGTATATTTCCTCTGAAATTAATGTAACTCTCGGTTGCTAGAGAAGATCAAGTGAATAGCTTCTGTTGATTTTTGCATGCTCATTACCACCTTTAAGTGAACCATTTATATTACCTGGTTTATAGAGCCCCTCCCCAGTGTCACTTCTTTATTACTGAAGGATAACAAATTAGTTCTGCATCACGCTCCCCAGTCTTATTTTACCTTTGCAACACGAAATCAGTAATTCCAAAGTAATGCAAGTGGTGCCCTTTAACTGTATAAGTTTAGCATCGATTGTAGTACAGTGATTACAGTGTCTGTATTACAGTAATTATTAAACATCGTCAGTGATACAGTAATTACCCCAACATCGTCAGTGTTACAGTAATTATCCCATCGTTGTGTTACAGTAGCTTTATGTATCATAATTTTTATAGTTTAAACAAATTTTACCAGTGCAGCCAACGCACAAAGGCAGAGTTACGACTAGAAAACTGCACATAAAGTTTCATGGGGTTGATTCCTGTGTTCACAGCACGGCGACAGGATGATGCTGTGTGCTGTGGACCGACACGGGCGAGCTGTGGTGGCCAGGGTCGTCAGGCAGACGCAGCGCCGAGCCTCAGTCTTCCTGTGCGTCGTCGACCAATCTGGTGTTGTGTACACCCTGCCCAGTGAGTACTGCGGTATTATGTACACCTTCTGTACACCTTGTGTACACCCTGCTGGTATATAAACGCAAGAGAGACCTATGTGGAATGGATCTATTAATAGTGACAAAAGGCAATCGGTAAGTTATTACCTGTGCCTGGAAGCTATGACCGATTTCTGGAGCTGACCTGTGAACCTTGTCTTCCTTTGCCTGGCCTAACCTTCGGATGCCTGGCGGTTGTTGACCTGGTGTGACCTGGTATATGACAGACCAGCCGGATACGGGCCAGGTCAACGTTAGCGAGGAGGGATGGCAGGGCGCCGGCCTCACCCTGACCTGTGTTGACCCCATGAGGTGCTGGAGGGTCAAGTTCAACGGTCTACTTAGGTAAGTTCAGTTGCCTGTTAAGTTTAGGGGTCAGCTGAAGGAAGTTCAACGGTCTGTTCTGGTAAATTCAACAGCCTGTTTAGTCAACGTTCAACTTACGTAAGATAAATGTTTTGGTGCAGCAAGTTCAACAGTCTGCAGAGCACGGCGTTTTACATTGTACAGGACCATGGCTCTTAGGAACATAGCTCACAGGACCATGTCACAAGACTCTAGTTCACAGGACCATAGTTTGAGCTCAACCTGTAAGGCAATATAATCCATTGTAGTTTTTTCGACTTTTTATATATAAAATATATTTTTAATGATTTTGATTTGTTTTTGTGTGACAAATAACATCATTATGTACCCATACAGGCGAGGGGCGCGGGAGCAGTACGATGGTGATGTGAAGGAGGATGACAGTAGCGTGTGCCACGCCCGCCTAGACCTCTTGTGGCACGCCATGCAAAGCCCAGTCGACTTCTGGTCCGAGGTTAGCCCGCGCCTGTTGGCTCACGCCCTGGCCCAAGATCCCAACACTTCACTAGAAGCCTTCATGTAAGTTCCAACGGGTGGACTGGAGGCCGAGCCAGACTATATGATGTGTTAGGTAGAGGGACTTTCTAGCCAAGGACACTACCAAGGAAAGACTATAGTTAATGTTTTTGGAAGATACGAACAACTTGGTACCATCAGGAGCCTCTGTGATAGGGATGGCTTGCACCTGAACAGGGTTAGAATAGCACAGTTGGCTAAAATCTCACATGGAGTGAAAAAAGAATAAAATGGAATTAGCAAGACTTGAATAGAGGCAGAAATGTCCCCTATAAAGGAATAAAGTAATGAAACTGAACTGTCAGGACACTATGTAGTGTGGACACCATATGAGGATGAGGAAAGAACGGTTGGCCATTGCGAGGTGGGGTTATGTCAATAAAGTCTAGTGAGTTAGGTCCGTCCCAGGGTCAATGTTTGAAAAGACGTGACCCAAAGAAAGAAATACAGTTTCAGGTTTTGTGGAAGATTATAGGTGTTACCAGACTCCCCTTGCTGGAGGTGACACCGCAAGTGAAACGCCACCTTTGTAGCGAGGTTGTGTCTCTTCCCGTTTAGCGCAAGGGAGTAGCAGTATCTTCAACGAACTACTCGATTCAGAGGGGTCCATCTGGCTCTGCTAATGAGTGTAGCGCAGCCTAGGAGCCCTGCTGTGACCACATGACACACAGTGGCTGCTGTGGGCTGATGAGATTTCTGTGTCGCAGGTGCGAGGCTGGCGAAGGGTATGAGCAGTGGGGTTCCCTGCATGGAATGGTGAGCCTGGCGCCTGGTACTGAACCCCAGCAATGGTACCTGAGGGGCCCCAGACAACATAGGTAAGTAAGTCTGTCCTACTAACGCATCATTTTCTTTGATTAGTTTCTGTCACATGGAGTCTCTCAACCATGTATGCATATCATGTCTTAAACTTAGGTATACACATTCATATACATTTACCTTAGGTATACACACTCATGTGCACCCTAGTGGTAGAGATTTATTCAAGAGAAACAGGACCTGGACCTAGAGCATGCAGCTGGCTGCTGCTTTCCATAGTTTTTGTGTAGAAACCAGCCACGTGAGGGTTGACCGTTATGATACCGTATTTTCTTCCCCTGGAATTCTCTTTCAGTATTTGTCTGTTCCTCCTATATAAATCTTTCAGCTTTTTTCAGATCAGATCTATCATAGACACTTTAGGAACTCAAATTAATACCACCTTGTATTCTTTTCTTTTTCTCACTAAGTAAATTACCTGTTAGCCAAGATAGAATCAGTTTTAGGGAATGCATTTGCCCTCTACTATATCGCCTGCTGCTGCTGTCAAATATGCACCCAGTTGTTGTGTTGTATGTATGTGCGTCTGCCCAAGCGGGTAAAAAGTGCACAGAGGTATGCTTTGTTATGTGAGTGAGGTGTGTGAGTAGGGGCGTGTTTGTGTGTTCACGAAAGGGTGTAGTAACGAGGTGTGGTTCTCAACAGGTGGGGGCTGAACACCAGCCCGGACTGGGGCCAGGAGACCTTCATCTACCTCAACAATGGCGACGTGTGTTCCCTTCACGGCCACACCTTCTCCAGCACACAGTAAGTGCCCCCTCCAAAGCCATCCATAGTGTACCTGGGTATTGTGTCAGCATTCCCTGGTGTACTTGGGTATTGTGTCAGCATTCCCTAGTGTACTTGGGTATTGTGTCAGCATTCCCTGGTGTACCTGGGTATTGAGTCAGCATTGTCTGGTGTAGCTTGGTATTGTGTCATCATTCCCTGGTGTACCTGGGTATTGAGTCAGCATTTGCTGGTGTACCTGGGTATTGTCTCAGCATTACCTGGTGTACCTGGGTATTGTCTCAGCATTCCCTGGTGTACCTGGGTATTGTCTCCGCATTCCCTGGTGTACCTGGGTATTGTGTCAGCATCGTCTGGTGTACCTGGGCATTGCCTCAGTATTACCTGGTGTACCTGGGTATTGTGTCAGAATTTGTTGGTGTACCTGGATATTGCATATTGCTGTTACGTCCAGAGGGGTGACTATGTCAATTTTATGTCATATGATCTTCCCATTGTTCAAATCATATATAAACAGATTTGACAAACTTAGATTTTCTGTTGCTTTTGATTCAATGGTATTATTTTTTTTTTTACTTCAATTTTACATATTGGATTTTGATCTTTGTGTATCCTGTGTATTCCTTGCATCAGATACGTGTCAGGATATGTACAAGAGGCAGCCGGCAGCTGTTGCCCAGTGACCTGGACTGACCTGAGCCTTCGCAACCGAGATGGGCCACCTGACCTGGGCAACAACCTTCTTATTAAATTGACAGGTACGTCCCTGACCTGTTGTAACCCCCTACATATTAAGTTGACAGGTACATCCCTAACCTGTTGTGACCTCCTATATTTTAAGTTGACATGTACATCCCTGACCTGTTGTGACCTCCTATATTTTAAGTTGACATGTACATCCCTGACCTGTTGTGACCTCCTACATATTAAGTTGACAGGTACATCCCTAACCTGTTGTGACCTATATTTTAAGTTGACATGTACATCCCTGACCTGTTGTGACCTCCTACATATTAAGTTGACAGGTACATCGCTGACCTGTTGTGACCTCCTACATATTAAGTTGACAGGTACATCCCTGACTTGTTGTAACCCCCAACATTTTAAGTTGACAGGTACATCACTGACCTGTTGTGACCCCCTACATATTAAGTTGACAGGTTCGTTCCTGATCTGTTGTGACCCCCTACATTTTAAGTTGACAGGTACATCACTGACCTGTTGTGACCCCCTACATATTAAGTTCACAGGTTCGTTCCTGACCTGTTGTGACCCCCTACATTTTAAGTTGACAGGTACATCACTGACCTGTTGTGACCCCCTACATATTAAGTTGACAGGTACATCCCTGACCTGTTGTGTCCCCCTAGTGTCCTGTGGTGCCATATGAGAAATGGCTGCCATGGTCACACCATCTTGGGCACCATACTCTAACTTGTCACCATTCAAGGCAGGCACCATAGAGTAACCTGTCACCATATACTAATTAGTCAACATCCCAGGCACCATATTCTCACCATCCTAGGCACTATACACTGTACCTGTCACCACCTTAGGCCCTATACACTGTAATATGCCAGCACCTTAGACACCATACACTCCTAGCAGTGCTAGGAACCATACACTGTGACAGTGCCAGGAACCATACACTGTGACAATGTCAAGAATTATATATATTGTATGGTGTCTATACACTTGCAGGAGGAGGGCGGGCATACGAGATATGGCAACAGCTGGCTCCTGGAGTCACCTTCTACACGGGCGACCACTGGAACCTGCGGCACTCCCTCCACCTGACTACTGTTGCCGCCACACACTCCTATGGCTGGGGCATCACCATCCTCTCCAACAGGTATGTGTGTGCCACTTTGTCTCATCACCCACAACGTATCTGATCACTCTCCAAAACCCCCGTCAAAATCTCTTCCTACATGACCTCTCCCATCTCCTCCCTGCCAGATCACAGCTTCTGAAAATCCTCCCCACCCAAAATATCAACACAAAGGACATAAACATCAGATGCCCTTAGAAACACTTACTGGCACTTGATTTGAACAAGATCAGTAAAGACTCTCTCAGATTTCTTTTACCAGCAACTCGTCTTGGGTGAGAAGTGTGTGGATGTTCCATTCTAGGAGTTGGTTCAGTGAGTACTTGTGTGTCATTGTTTTTGATGCCATTATCATAGAGTTGTAGGGGGTCATGTGAAGTGGAGTGGTAGGGTTTGTTTTTAAGAAGTGAGAGTGTTTTTATGCTGTTGTTTGCTGTGTGTTTGTGCTCGAGGTAAGGGGGATGGGGGGTGGGGGTTAAGGCGATACTGTCTCTGTGGTTGCTAGATGTCCAGTGCTCTGAGTACTCTTTATGTATGATAGTGGCTCGCGATGGGAGTTATAACACTGAATAACTAGCAGATGGCTTACTGCCCTTAGCTCCACTGGGAGGCAGACTATGGAGCTGTGTCTCCACCATCTGGTACACTGAGCGGAGTTCTCCACTCACAGGCCCACTGGGCTGTGCCCAGTGCCCCAGCGGGAGAGTCTGCCAGCGGTGGAGGTGCCGAGGGTGATCCTGGACGAGGATGCGCCCCTGCTAGTGACCCTGGACGACCCGCTGTGTCGCAACCCTGAGCTGACTGGTGGCAAGGGTGCCTCCCTGGCTCTCCTCGCTGCCTACAAGCATCTCCTTCACCCCAGCCAGGTGCTGTGACTCCTCCTGACCCATCCTCATGGCTGGCCAGGGTGGTACAAGATTATCTTTTCTCAGTCAATAACCTTGTTGAATTGGTATATATACAGCCAATCTTTGGGGGAGGAATTACCTTGTGTATTACTGTTATTAATGTACTGGTATATACATTCATCTGAACTGTATACTGTACAAGCACCTGTTGTAGTGCTGGTATACACAAGTCTCCTGTATTGTTTTATCCCTATGCAAATAATGAATATACACCTGTACTGCTGTAGTATCTTCTTGTCATGCATACATATGTTTTAGTGATACATACACCTTACTCTATGGTATACACAGCTATAATAACATTTATACCTACCTATTAGAGAGAGGTGTATCTGTAGTGTATTTATGTTCACTGTGACCCCGCAGGAGCAGTATGAGGTACCATGGGGGGTGGTGCTGACTTCAGCTGCCTGGATGCACCAGCTGAAGTCCTCCCACCATCTGCAGCAGGCTGTGAGGGCCGTCCGCCAGGCTGCCGGCACCGCCCATACAACCCAGCTCAAGGATGCATGTGCAAGGTAGGCACACACATACACACACACACACACACCACCACCACTACCACAAGAGCATATTGGCCAGGCTAATGCCAGTTGGGCAGGAAGACAGCAGCATCATGGGAGAGAGAGACAGAGAGAGGAAGACGGGTGAAGAGCTTAAGTTTTATATTTTTGATTGGTTGGAGCAAGTTTTCTGCTGAAGGGGGCCCAAGCACCATTTACCAGTTTTCATCACTATATTTTTTTGAAAATGAAAGCCTTTGTGTTTTCATTACATATTCAAACCAAATTATTTCAACAACATAAAACAAAATAATACATCAAACAGCATTGATTATTTTACTCATTATTCAGAAAACAGTCATATCCAAATACAAATGCTTGAAACACTTTCACACAACAAGAGCAGAAGAAGAATAATACCAACCAACATGATATACAACAATCAAGTCATTTCTTTACTCTTAATACTATACTTTCCAGTTCCTATCATCTGGAAAATGCAGCAGTCAATATATATATATATATATATATTCATGTGACATGTATGAAAAGTGGTAAGAATTGGTGGCATGCATCCTCATTGTTAATATAAATGACTAAATGGAATCTATATGTTTTTTAAACTGTGTTCCCATAATGGTAAACAGAATGGCGGGGTTTGAGGCTCATTCAGTTCCTGCTGTGGTGCATGTGTATGTGAGTGTGTCTCTTGACTCTGCAGACGACGGTAACCAATCATCCTGTCCATTCTTGGCTGATATATTCTGGTTTGACCTCCTCACAGCATGACGTTATGAACTTTGACCACGACGTCATGATCATTCGACCACAATGGTCTGGTATGATGGTCATCAGTACTGTCATGCTCGTGGAGTCAAGGTGTCTGGTGTTCACTGTGAAGCAAGTGCCTCTGTGGTACCACTCCTGCGTCTTTTCCTGTCCTGCTGGCAGTCTGTGTCCCCAACTTTCCCTCCAGTAACAATTGTCCTGTCTTGGTTGGTCCTTCCTTTGGTGTCATCCCTCACCTCACCCACCGGTGGCTTACCTTACCATACCTACTCTCTGAACTGTCATATGTATCTCTGGCTCTCGCTCGTAACCCTGACTGTCTTCTGACTGCTGCCTTTACCTTGGTACTCCTCCACCTACCGCCCCTGACCCCCTTGCTGCTATAGCTACTCACCACACTCATGCCTAATTACCACTCCTCTCCCCAATGCCAGAGCGGTGGAGGTGTGCCAGAGTGTGCCAGTGTGTGTTGCTGTGGCTGAGGCTCTGCGCCAGGCACTCGACCACCACCACCTGGATCCCGACAGCTGTAGGTGAGTCTTACCCCCACAACAGGAAGGAAATGTGATATTCACGGTTCCCTAATTTTATACTTGTGTGTGTCATGAAGTTTTTGATTTTTTATTTTTGACTGCGACCATATTCTCCTCTTCCTCACTCATATTCTTAAAATTATCAGGTGCTTTACGAAACTGATATATGTTCTAATTTGGCCATGATATATGTGTTGATTATTATCATCCTGCCAATCTTCTATTTCTAAGTGGCTCTGATGTTTGTAAAGATGTCCTCAGCCTCAGTCGCAATCATTTCAAGATTAATATTCCCTAGCTCTAGGATGTCTGCTCCCAGGTTCTTGCAGGTGGTGTCCCCTAATTCGCTTTCTACCAGGTCGTGCTCATAGTATGGTCTTTGGTTCAACTCTCACCTTACATTGGGAAGGCTGGTGTGGTCATAAACAGATAGCTTCTCACACAGGTGTAGCACCATTGTCCACTTATGTAATAAGGCATCATGAGAACCCCTCCCCCCATTAGCCAATCATTTAAACAGATGCTCCAGAAGTGTCTACATCTCCAACATAGATTATTTTTCACCCAACATAGTGGCCTGACTTGACTTCTTTTTTTTTCACCAATTTGTGGGGACTGTCAGATACCCTTTGACAGACTAAACATAGAGCCCACACTTTTCTCCTTCATTACCAACCAGCCTCTCCACCTCACCAACACCTCCTCCATCACCACCACCACCTCACCAACACTGGTCTTGCACCATCAGGCTGGCAGTGCGGTCATCAGGGTGCATGGAAGATGGAGAGGAAACATCTGCTGCTGGCCAGAACCAGACGGTGCTCGGGGTGCAAGGCCACACCCACCTCCTGCATGCTCTTGCTAGCTGCTGGGCCTCCATGTTCTCCTTCCACAGTGTGGAGTACCGCAGGTGAGTCCTTCTACACCTCTGGCCATGTGAGTCACCCCTGGGGTCAAGTAAGTCAACCCTATGGCCAGGTAAAAGTGTGTTTACCCTTCATAACTCTTACAAAGCCTTTCAACACTTTAGAACCCATGATGCTGAATGTAACATAAGTGTTTTCATTCTAAGTGTGGTTGTATATAT
>JAYMFT010215931.1:0-11433 GCA_038088735.1 Panulirus argus
GCAGGGAATACGTGGGAAGTATTCTTTCTCCCCTGTCCCCAGGGATAATATATATATATATATATATATATATATATGCATGTATGTATATATATGTGTATGTGAGTGGATGGATCTTTCCTCATCTGTTTCCAGGCGCTACCTTGCTAACGCAGAAAACAGCGATCAAGTATAATAAATAATAAATAACTATTTTGTCCACATTTAGTAAAAGCAGCTTATATATTAATATGTACCAATGTAACAAACAAAATCAATTTCACAAAATTCATAAAATGTTCTAAAATTTACAATGATCTTTTAAAGTACAATATGTATGTATGTTCAAAGGTGCTATGAATATATTGTGCGAGAGGAAAGCTCCTTGAAGCAGTGAGGTGTTTGACTAGGAGAGTGGGTAGAAAGGAGGACGATGGTTCCAAGTGAAAGTGTGTCTGTGGCAAGGGTCTGTGATGTCATCATGCTGTTTAAGCTGTTTATGGGTGAGGTAGTGTAAATGAAAGCAATTGTCTTGGAGAGCAAAGCAGGTATGCAGTCTGGTGGTGGTGGTAGTGAGTTAGTTGTTGTTTGCTGATGACATGGCAGATTTGAGTGAGAAACTGCAAAAGCTGGTTTCTGAGACTAAGAGAGTGTGTGAAAGAAGAAAGATGAGAGTAATTATGAATAAAAGCAATGTTATTAGATTTAGCAATGAAAAGGGTGAGGTAACTTGGAGTGTGAGTTACAATGGATAGAACATGGGGGATGTGTAGTGTTTTAGATACCAGGGAGTGGATACAACAGCAAATGGGCCACAGAGGGTGCTCACCAATGAACACCCAAGCTGCATAATATCAGTGCACGAATTCATTCTGTGATGCAGTACTTAAACTAATCATTACTGTACAATAATATAATACCTTAACATATTCTATCCAATGAATATTATCCAAAATACAAGGTACAATTTTGCACAACATTCTTCTCATCCAGTCTTTTCTCTGATCATTAGTATAGCTTCCACATAGCAAGACCCCCTACTGATATCCTTTCCTATCTTATCAAAGCCTGGGCACCATCTGAAGAATTTTGGAGAATCTTAAGCACTAGCCCTTCCTATAACCAAGAGCTTTTGATAGGGTATGGCACCAAGGTCCCATCAAGTTTCCCTCTTATGGTTTCCTTATCTCTCCTTGTTCCACTTCCATAAGGCAAGGTCCACTACTGATATCCTTTCCTATCTTATTAGTGTCTGAAAATCATCTCAGGAGTCTGGAGAATCCTATACTGTAGCTCTTCATATATCTAAATACCTTTGATAAGGTATGGCATCAGTCTCATTTACAAGCATCTCTCTTTTGGCTTCCCTATCTCTTTTTATTCCCACACATCTATCTTCATCTCGACTCATTTTGTCTCTGTTGCTACTGATGGATCAAATTTCCCCCCTTTCCCTGTCAACAGCGGTGTCCCTCAAGATTATGTCTTATCTCCTACACTCTTCCTCCTTTCTTCACCGGATAAGCAAATACACTCATATGATGACTCATCATTGTATTCCTTCACTTCCTTCAGATTTGCTCCATCCTTCCTCATCTGTTCTGCATATTGTCTTGACAAAATTTCCATAAACTCAGACTTGGACAGGATATCTCAATGAGGAAGATGGAACCTGGTTGATTCTAATGCCACCCAAACCCAATTTCCACAGGTCTCTTTAAAACCCCTCATAACTTCCCTGTCTCTTTTCAAGGATCTGTAATTCCACCTCAGTGAACATACTTGGCATCAATGTAACATTTGACCTTTCTTGGAAAATTCACATTATACAAAGAGCTAAGACTATCTATATCTCTGATGCCTGTTCCATTCTGGAACTCCCTTAACGGGATGGCCGTGGCAATAGTCTCCATAATTAATGAACTCCAGCCTTTCATGCTTCACCCTTAACAGGACACTGACAGAGGGCAAGTCTAGTGCAGTATTTGCAGTCTCCTACCTAATGTTCCTACTGCTCACTTCTACCTAATGCTCCTGCCTAATGTTCCTACCTAATACTGCTACCTAGTGCTCCTACCTATCATTTCTGTCTATTGCACCTACCATTTTGCCAAAAGGCAGGGCAAGCACATAGCACTCAACACAAGAAAATCTAGTTATGTAGAATGAGCTGTGTGAGTTAAGTGTTGTCAAGTGTTATGTATGACAAGGAGAGATTGTATGTTTGTGGGTTAGGGAGAAAGAAAAGACAGCTACCTGGGTCAGAGGAGTGCAACTTGACAACAAATGAAGTGCTGACTCACTATGCAACTGGTCACTAACCCTCCCAATACCCAGGTGAGTAGTAATGGCAATATACCTCCCTCGTCGTTGCATGCCTACTACCTACTACACGTAAGACTACCTCTAGGAAACATTTCAGATGACAAAAACCCTTCTCTTCTGAAAAGGTGCTCAATTTATACAGAGGACTAATCCATCCTTATTTGGAGTAATGCTCTCACATCTGGGGAGATTCACTCACTAGAAAAAGTCTAGTCTCAAAATGTTTAACTTGTCAACTCTCCCAGTTTAACCTCACAACCTGACCCACTTACCCGCCTTAATGTCGATTCACTCCCCTATTCTGTGAGTATTACTTTCGATTTTGCTCCCAGAAGCTGGCTGCTTGTGAACCTCCACACTTACAAAGACCATGTATTACTCAGCAAGCTATCGTGTCACATGCTTATTGTTTGGTTTTTGGCACATCAAGGTATCAGTTGCTTCCCCTACACCTTGAAGCTTTGAAAATCTCTGTCCACTCATGTCTTCCCTAATAACTACGACCTGACCTTTCCTAAAAGGCAGCTTTTCCATTTTCTCCAAACTGTTCACTATATTTTACCTATTCTCTTACTTCTCCCTATCATTCACCATGACTGGAGCATCCAAGATAAAAAAAAACACTGTACTCACCACATGACAATAAGATTATTCATCAATCTTCTATAGGTTCCTTTGATTAGATTTCTTTTCATTTTGCCAGGCAAATATACTGTATTTCCCACTATGTTAGACACAGTGCCATAATATGCAAACACCTCTAATTTAGCAGGAAACATCTTAGGAAAAAATACTGAATTTTCAAACATGCAGCAGTTTCCTCATCAGTGCTATCTAAGCCTTGCCTGCCTTACATCTAAACTTTCTGTAAAGTAACAGTTCCCCTACATAGGGTTGCTTCTTACCAGAGGATTAATTATCATTAAGATGGACATTTTCATCCATTTTAGCAAGGGTCTCACAAAGTTACAGCAGTACAAACTAACAAATCATCAATGAATAACTTTAGGGACAGAGTTTCAAACTGAGATCCTCCAGAGAGAGAACCTATAAGTTTTAGAACTACTTGCAAACAAAAATACCTGAGATATGCTCCTTGACCACGAGACCATCCACAAAGAACTAAAAGAACAGATGATTTCTTGACCTCTTCATCTGTGCTACTGCATGTAAATAGTCCCTTAATGAGCTCTTCATCGACTTCCTAAGAGAATAAAAAAATCTTGAATAAGGAATTTTTTCTTCATCCATACAAATCTGATCACTTATATAGCTACAGCATGAAGGAAAATCATTACTCACTATGAAGCACAGCAGTGTAACTGTAAATTTACAAAATTATATTCTGAGTCAGAAAAAATTGGAAAAGTCAAGGGCAACTGTGCTTAAAATTCCCATTTATGCTTCATTTTGTGCAACAGATATGACAGGGACTGCATAAAAAACTGACACTTGTGACGAAACCATAAACATCAGGTGACTTACAAACTCCTACTCATGATATGGACAAAAAACTGAGGTCTTTAAACTTTGTTTAAATTATGAAATAATATAAATGCTGTTACCCTGGGGATAGGGGAGAAAGAATACTTCCCACGTATCCCCTGCGTGTTGTAAGAGGCGACTAAAAGGGGAGGGAGCGGGGGGCCGGAAATCCTCCCCTCCAGTTTCTGTTTTTCCAAAAATGGAACAGAGAAGGGGCCAAGTGAGGATTTTCCCTGTAAGGTTCAGTCCTCTGTTCTTAACACTACCTTGCTAACGCGGGAAAAGGCGAATACGTATGAAAAAAAAAAATAAATAAATGCTGTATATAAATAAAAGATATGCACAAAAAAGTGAGGTAACTTAACTTAGCCATGGATAGTGCTGAAGTTCATGCATACAGCCTCGTGTGTGTGTGTGTGTGTGTGTGTGTGTGTGTGTGTGTGTGTGTGTGGGGACAGAAAAGGGTGAGGGAAGTGAGCTTCTACTGCAAATACAATAATGACTTATCCCTCTTTATGAATAATTGCATGTATACATAAGGGACATGCATAAGCATGTGAACTACCATAACTTACATGGCCATGAGACAGCACTACAGTTAACTGCTAATTCCCCCCTCCCTACAAGCAATGACATGAGAAGAGGTGGATTACACTGGGGGATGAGTTTTGTGACCCATATTCACTAACTGACACTTACCACTATTTAGGGTTACAATTTAGATATATTTTACATATTTTCATACATACATATTCGCCTTTTCCCACATTAGCGAGGTAGCGTTAAGAACAGAGGACTGAGCCTTTGAAGGAAAATCCTCATACATACAAATTTACAATTCAGAACTTCCAAAGAGTATTAGTCTCTAAGTAAGCACCTACAGCAGGGAGCACTATGTGCTAGCCCTGCCTTTTGGCAATATTGTGGGAGCAACAGACAGAAATAGTAGGTAGGAACATTTAAGGAAGAACATTAGATAGAAGTAGTAGGTAGGAACATGAGGCATGAGCATTAGGTAGTAGTTGTCAATAGGAACATTAGGTAGGAGCCTCTGCAAGCACTGTGCTAGCCTTGCCTTCTACCAGTGGCCTGTTAAGGGTGAGGCACTAAAGGCTAAGAAGTGGCACAAGTTCACTTGTAATGGGGACTCCATTGCCATGGCCACCCCCTTGAGGGGTGAAATCACAGGACACAGTGAGTTCCCTGTCAACAGTAACCAAACCACTACCACATTATATTAACTACATTTCCATAATAAAGACTAATTACTCACCACAACATAATGATGCACCTGCGATGCTGAACCCACCCCTTCTCCTGACATCACATCTCTCTATGCACACTGCCACCCTATAGCAAACACCATATTTTTGTTACAGGCTGTAGCCTGAGAAACATTAAATGGAACAGCTGATGTGCTGCAAAATGATATTATTTTTTCATATTCATTATATCTAAAAATGTCTGACAGCTTCCTAGGTAAATATACCTAAACTAACCTAATCTAACCTACAACACAAGTCGTTAGAATTACCCCTCACAACATGCCCAGCAGGTGTAAAGGTCACCCATGGGTTGGTGACATTTGTTTTCGAGGATGGAGGGAAAGACGTGGCCTATAAATGTGTGTGTGCCTGTGTGCTAATTTAAGGTGGGGATGATAGAGAATTGCAATATCATCAAATAATTCCGACCTCAGGCACAGACTGTGAATAACGTCCTAAATTATAATGAACATCACTCTCAACATTTTTGCTTAGTCCTACTTATTTCTATATTTGCTTCATTAAATACTGCATCGTATGAAGGTGTCAACTATCAGCATACTCCCCTTTCACCCCTCTCTAAACTCCTCTCCTTATCTTGTCACCCCCTCACACTTCCCCACCCAAGGTCACTAATGAAAGCTTCAAAATAGCAAACTGATAGTCCCTGGGTTCACACCTCATGGAAAGAGAGGGTTGACAACACTTACTGTCCTGGATGGATATAGAAGCGGCAGTACTGTGTTGTACTAACAGCCCTATATACCTTCAAAATATCTCATGCATACCACATTACAACTTCTAAATTATACCCTTATAGGATGAGAACACTTCTGTATTTTTCTATCTATAAACATCTCATTGATGTAATGCTCATAATCTAAAGTTTTCAACACCAGTAAAGCTAAAGCCTCTAATTTTTGAATTATAGAAGTTTCTATGTATCCAATGACTATTGGGTGTTTCTAACTAGCAATATATTGCGTGTAGTAGTTGGTAGGCAGCAAACAACCAGGAAGGCATGATGCCAGTACTACCCGTCTGGGTATCTTGAGGGTTAATGACAGCTGCGTAGTGAGCAAGCACTTTACTGGTTATCAAGCTGCATTCCTCTGACCCAGGTAGCTATCTTTTCTTTCTGCCACATCCACATGTGGACAACTGGCATTCTGTCCACAAACATACAATCTCTCCTTGTCACACATAACACATGACAAAACTTTACTCACACAGCTCATGTTTCATAACTGTAGACTTTCCTGTGATCAGCTCTACGTACTAGACCTGCCTTTTGCCAAAATGGTAGGAGCAACAGACAGAAGTAATAAGTGGAAATATTTAGGTAGGAGCATTAGAAAGATACATTAGGTGATAAAAAGTAAGAACATTAAGCAGGAGCATTAGGTACAAGAAATCAATAGGAACATTAGGTAGGACCCTCTGGAAACACTGTGCTAGACTTGACCTCTTCCGGTGGCCTGTTAAGTATGAGGCACTAAAGACTAAGAAGCAGCATTAGAGTTCACTGGTTATGGAGACCCTGTTGCCATAGCCACCCCCTTCAGGGAGTTCCATAAGGAAACAGGCCTCAGAGATATAGACAAATAGGTAGATTATATTCAAAATCAAAACTATTAAACATATTCCATGCTTTGAGCTCATCACCTTAGTTAAAACACTCAAGAATTCTCTTGTAATCAATAACTGACTTCACTGACAAATAATAACAACACCTACCCTTAATCTTCCTTACCAGTGTCTTCATTAGTGCACAATTATCAATGTATGGTAAAGCTGAGTTGAGGAAGGCAAGAGTACGAGCAGAGTTTGCCATGTTACGCAGTTCTTCAAGAGTGGAAACACATGGAGGGTGTGTTAACTCTTCTGAGCTAGGATTGTGACGCCATCCACAAGCTTCTTTGTGGCCATCCATGAGGCGTTTTTGAAGGAGCTGTAAAAATCTGGAATCTGTAAAAGAAAATGTTACTAAAGTAATCAGATGCATTCATATGAACTATATGTATGACAGATAATTTGTCAGTTAATTTCTTATACCCAAGTACATGTACTGCCTTAGTGAGATAACAAGAAGAACAAATGAATAATGGCCTAGACTGTAACTATCCATTTTCAAGCTGTCATGTACAAAATATTTTTTGTTGAATTATTAGTAGAAAAAAAAAAACTTTTGAAAAAGTTTAACTACTACCCCTCAGTAACTTTTAATCTTCCTATAAATCCATTATTTCACTGCAAAAAAATAATAATGCAAGGTAAGATAAAATTTCAGTCTCATTTAACATTAGTGTAAAAATGTAATGCTATAAGCTCCTACAGTATTTTTTGCATTATGGTGCAAAAAACTCATGAGTTGAGTAGAAAATACTGGTTTAAACATGTCCACAGGAGTCACATCACAAAACTAGTATACAGTATGATGGCACCCGTACAAAGCAGAAGCCACATGGATGTAATTTAAACACAGCATAAATTTATGAAACCAAACTGACTGAGTTCAAAAGTACCAAAACAAGATTGCAGATCAGACTATCATGCAGTAAATTTCCATACATTTCAGTGAACCCTTGGTATGTTGGACTATTCAGGGGGATACCCCATCCAATAGTTATTTTCATATACATCCAACTGTTTGTATATCAGACTTACTGGCCCAGTTTGAGCCAACACAAGTTTCTTAAACCAGAAAATGAAAAAGATGTTCCTTGCTGAGAGAGGTTTTAAATCACCTGGGAAATGTAGATGTTCCCTTCAATAACCCATATTAATCCTCTTGAAGACTTAGCTCAGGCATAAGAAAATAAGTTCATTAGCTGTAATCTTCAAAGAATAAATCCAAATAGAGGTATTACATAAATTAAAAACATAAGGTCTGGATTTACCTAAGCCAAAGACTCATAAAAAATAAGAAAATTTATGTTTGAAAACTGTGTGCAATATATCTCGCAAAAACTTCTCCAAGCACCTACAGCTATCAAGAAGAAAACTTTTATCATGAGACACAGAGGCACTTTGATGCGAGAAAAAAAAATTCCTTTAATCATAAGAAGACTTCTGACAACTCCCAATAATGTTGCAAATGGAAGGCAAATGAGTTCAGTAAATAGACTAAAGAAGCTTTCCTTACAAAACAGAGATTTAAACCAAAATCCAATGAAAGCAGTTCTTGTGGGGCACTCTTGGAGGACAAATGGCTGAGTTTTCATCATGGAAAACATTGGAGAACACCAAACAGAGCTTTTGAAATTTAAGAATACTATGAATCTTCAAGGAAAGACTGGAAGAGGTTCCTAACTGATATCATCTTGAGTAGATAGATAAATATTAAGGAGTGAACCATCTTTTAAGTGCTCTTCAAATCTCAGGCTGAAAAGCGTTTGAGAACATTCATGAGTAAATACCAAAATTCAGCTGTTATCATATGCTCCTGAACCATGGCTGAAGTGGTCTACAAAAGTTGAGGTATCAGCTAAGGATAATTGTAGAGCTGGAAAAGTTTTGGCACAAAGGATGTCTCTCTTTCACTCTGGGCAACAAAAGTCACCAAATCCTGTAACCAACCAATATGGAAAACTCTCCCCAGAAGATTTACCCAGGACAAAAGATGAATTTGGTTTTCACAGTTCTAGCCCAAGATCAGGGTGTCTGCTGCTACTGCTTCTGGTCAAACAAAGAGGGGAGAGTTTGGCAACAGGTCATCTGCCTCAGATCCACCATATGAGCTAGCCCTTTAGGAAAAGAACAAGCTGAATACATCTCCACATATTACCTTTATGTTACCTTGGATAATAATCTTGATAAGGCATCAGCTTATACAAATTCTTTCAATAAAGAATGCCGAAGAAACAGGCTTTTACATACTGCATGTGTTTTCTCTCTCTCTGACTCACTAATAATGGAAAGGATCTGCAGGAACCTAGTTCATATGGAACTGGACCTTCACACCCTGGATTCACAACATTTCAGGAAGTGAAGAATCATGGAACCTACAGCTCCTTCAAGTTGATATGCAAGGACTTTTGCCTCTCCTTGTAAAAGCTTGTACTTAATGAAAGTTCTGAGGAAAGGGAAGCCCCATCCATGACTCAAAACATCCATCCAAACCATCTAAGAGAGGTGGAAGAAGCTGTTCATGGAATAAACCCTTATAGATTCCTCAAATCTGTCCAACTGCCTAATGTAGTAAAAAGTTAAAGGAGTAAAGGTTGCTAAAGATCTCTGTTAAAAGACAGATAACCTTGTTTTCCCAAAATATCACCTTTATGAGCTGCTGTCTTGTTATGGCACTGAACTGAGTTGCAGAAATGAACATTCCTAAAATGTGCTCTAGTTGATACCGAGACACTTAGGACGAAGACCATATTGTTAGGGTAACATTTGTGTAGTCTAAAAATTTGCCCAAGCCCCTAAAGGTAACAGAGATACCCATTTGTGCCCAGTCTATTCCAAGGAAAGTAAAATTCTAACTGATGATGTCTTAAACTCTTTGAAAAGCAGTCTGGACTGGCACATCCCTTGACTGATTCCATGATTATGAAAAAATCATTGAGGGAGTCTGGAACTAAGGCCTCTGAGAAGATAGTGTTTTTGGAGCAGAAGGACTGTTATTCATGTAAAAACTGGTAAGGCTATACACATCCCACTGGGGTATCTATTAGCCATTCATTCTCCAAACTTCCGCCCACAGAAGTGGTTGAGAAAATCCATACAAGTAAATCCCAAAATCCAGAACTATGAGGATGGGTTCCTTGCAAAAAGGATAAAGTGGTCTAGAATACTTTTTTTTTTATGTTGAAGGCTCCAGTCATGGACAAAAGTCCACATCGAGGCAGGGGCCCTAACTGAAAAATAAAGAGAATTAAAAAATGGGAAAAAAAAAAGAAAAGAAAAAAAAAAGACAGGGAAGTATTTACGAATTTTTGAGAAAGTGAAAGACCTGTTTTTTGAAATGAGCAAGGCCATAGTTATTGGGAAAAACATGAGAAGGTAGAGAGTTCCAAAGCTTCGATGTGTAGGGACAGAAGCAGTTATCAAAACGGCACACCCTTGAGTTACCGATGGCCACACAATACTCATGTGACACAGCAGCTTGCCAAGTATTGCATGGTCTAGCTAGTGATGGAGGCACACAAGCAGCCAGCTCTCGGGAGCAAAAGCCAAAGTTATACTTACAGAAGAGGAAAAGTGAAGAGGAAAAACGGGAACCAAGGAGAGTTGCCTTGTCAATGGAAGCGACAGTTATAGTACCATCAGAACATAAAAAGTGAGGGAAAGGTAGAGCGACAGAATTTGTTAGAGATGCCCTAAGTTAAAAACCAGAAAGACCTATCCGTGGATGACGAGGAGAGTTTATCGCACTTCCTTTGAATAAGGAAATGCTTCACCTCACATATAACTTGCTTGCAGCGATTACAGACAGTGATAAAAGCTGAATGGCTGCCAGTGGTAGGAGACTTTTTCCATGCCCAATATGCCTGATCCCTTGCCTGAATGGCCTCAGAACAGGAACGCTTGAACCATGGATTGAATGAAGAAGCAGTCTTGGAGGAAGAGGGGATAAATGATTCTATTCCCGCAAAATAACCTGTTATGTGTTTGGCGGAGACAGAAGCATCACCACATAAGATATAGTAATTTACCTAGGGAAAGTCAGAAATGAAATTACATAAGTCATTCCAGTCAGCTTTGCTCAGGTGCCAATATTTATGCTTAGCAAGGGCTCCTGGAGGGGGAGGTGCCATTAGAATAGATACATTTCTGAGAGTGTGATCAGATGAACCAATTGGGGGTGAGACTGTGTATTTACAGCAAGATGGACTGGAGGTGAAAAACAAATCCAAAATATTAGAAGAGTGGTCATAGCGGTCAGGTATATAGGTAGGGTGGGAGATAATTTGTTCTTAATCATTGAGAATGGAGAACATGAGGGTTTCGATCCCTCAACCATCCGTATGGGAGGAATTCAACCATTCCTTATGGTAAACGTTGAAATCCCCAAGGTAGAGGATCTCAGCTTTCGGGTGAGAGGATGTCACAGTCTCACGGCAGGAGTTTAGATAGTTGACAAAGGATATAAAATTTGTAGAATCAGGGGAGCAACAGGCAAAACAGAGGACAACTGTGGTCATAGGGAGACAGACTTTGAGCCAAATAACATAAAAGTTTGGAGACTCAAGGTCCTTGAGGAGTGCAACAGGTGTGTTTATGTTGGAGTAAGCACAAACACTTTTTTTTTTTATGTTGAAGGCTCCAGTCACGGACAAAAATCCACATCAAGGCCGGGACCTAATTGAAATATAGAGAGAGTTGAGAAATTGGGAAAAACAGACAGGGAAAGTACTTACAAATTTTTGAGAAAGTG
>JAYMFT010215942.1:0-25290 GCA_038088735.1 Panulirus argus
GTAAGAGAGATGTGTGGTAATAAAAAGAGTGTGGTTGAGAGAGCAGATGAGGGTGTGTTGAAATGGTTTGGACATATGGAACGAATGAGTGAGGAATGGTTGACAAAAAAGGATATATGTGTCAGAGGTGGAGGGAACAAGGAGAAGCAGGAGACCAGATTGGAGGTGGAAGGATGGAGTGAAAGGGATTTTTAGTAGTCGGGGCTGAACATGCAGGAGGGTGAAAAGTAAGCACGGAATAGAGGGAAATGGGATGATGTGGTGTAATGGGGTCAACATCGTGTTGATGGACTGAACCAGGGCATGTGAAACGTCTGGAATAAACCATGAAAAGGTCTGTGAGGCCTGGATATGGATAGGGAACTGTGGTTTCGGTGCATTACAAATGACAGCTAGAGACTGAGTGTAAGCGAATGTGGCCTTTATCAACTGTTTACTGGTGCTACCAAGCTGATGCAGGGGGTGGTAATGCTGTTTCTTGTGAGGTGGGGTGGCATCAGGAATGGATGGAGGTGAGCAAATATGAATATGTACATGTGTATATGCATGAATGTATATATGTATATACTGGTTTGTATATGTATGGATTGTGCATATATGTGCATGTATGTATTCATGTATGTATATGAGTGGATTTGTCTTTCTTTGTATTTCCTGGTGTTACCTTGCTGACATGGGAAACAGCATTCAAGTATAATAAAAGAAAAATATATGTATTATCCCTGGGACTAGGGGAGAAAGAATACAGCCCATGTATTCCCTGCATGTCATAAAAGCGACTAAAAGGGGTGGGAGCGGGGGAGCTAGAAATCCTCCCCTCTAGTCTTACTTTTTCAAAAGAGGGAATAGAGAAGGTAGCCAAGTGAGGATTTTTCCTTTAAAGGTTCAGTCATCTGTTCCTTATGCTTCCTCGCTACTGTGGTTAATGGTGAGTACATATGAAAAAAAATATATATTTTATCCCTAAGGATAGGGGAGAAAGAACACTTTCCAGATATTCCCTGCGTGTCAAAGAAGGCGACTAAAAGGGTTGGGAGTTGAGGGCTGGAAATCCTCCCCTCTAGTTTTTACTCTTCCAAAAGAAGGAACAGAGAAGGGGGCCAAGTGAGGATTTTCCCCCAAGGCTCAGTTCTCTGTTTGTAACACTACCTTGCTAATGTGGGAAATGGCAAATATGTGTGAAAAAATATATATTTATAAGTATCTGACACTTGTATATACATGTATATACTTACCTTACTTTCCTTCCCAAGGAGCCCCTTTTGTGGTGCTCCCACAACTACTGGTCAGTACCATGGGTCAAAGAGTGTAGTCTCTGCATGAGATGAGTACAGGGCAATTTAGGAGTAAGTGTTTAGTGTCTTAAGTTCAGAAGTTGCATTGTAGACATGAAGAGTCTTGCAGTACGCTGAAGTGGTGTTTGCATTGCTGCAGATGAGAGAGTGTAACTCTTTGGTGTAGGAAGTATGGTTTCAGATGGGTGTATGTATGGTGTAGTGGTGTTCAAGGCTAGGTTGAGTGGATGGTTGTTTAGTACTTGTTGAATCATTTAGGTGTAAATGTGTTTTGTCACTGTTTGTTTTAGGAGGGGGAAAGGGATATATGAGTATAGGATGTTGAAATGTGAGGCAGGAGTAAACTTTCTACTTAGGCATTATTTGTTAAGTATGGTATGGTTTGGATGAGAATTATGTAGTTCTTTTGCAAAGGTTTTAGTGCTAGATATAATGAGTTGGGATTGTATTGGGGTAATTTTTGGTTTGGTCATCCCAAATTGTAATTCTGTCTTTAACTTTGCTTAATCATGTTAAGATTTGGTTCACATGGGAATATTACTCATTTTTATGACCTTTATATGATATTATATTTGCATATATATCCCTATGTTTTAGAATTATAGCTGATCACTGATTTTGCTAAACTGATTGATGTGAGTAAGCAGGTGTATTTTGCTGATCTCCAGTCTTATCTTGAAGATGGAAACAAATTTTAATTACTGGTCTCCTTTGCTTTAAGTGAGGGATGAACTCATAGAAGAGCAAACTAATTTTAACATAGTACAAAGGAAGTTATATTTCATACCCTCTTCAAGACCCAAAACTTTGGTCACACTAACTGACATTGGAGACACAAATAATACTTCAATATTCAGTACAAATGCTGTACATATGAATATTCACCATATAGGTAAATATTTAGGATGAAGTAGAGCATAATAGGGTGTGGGGTCATTGAAGCACCTCCAGCTTGTTTTCAGGTGTCATAACCTTCTTTTGCTTCTCCATGGTGGGCTCTTAAGAGAATGAACCTTATTTGGGGTTTGCCTTGATCCACAAAAATATGTGCCGTGGGAAAGTGCCTAAATAATTTGCCGCAATGAACAGTACATGTACGTACTTCTAAGAAACATTCTGCATACTCTGTGGGAGCTTTTTAGTGTCTGGGTGGGATTTCCCATGATGCAGGGCAACTTTGGAAATGTGCAGAACAAATTTTATTAAGTTTACTATAAAAAATATTTTCAGCATCAAAAACCAAACCATTCAACTAGAATTTGTTTAAATTGAATTTTTTTTTTTTTAAAGTGGGGAGTCCTGTATTTATCCAAATGTATTTTGTTGAAACATGTGGGATATTAGTGACTGGCTGGCTTTGTTATTTTTGTTGTTCTTTAATTGCTATCTATGTAGCTATATCTCTGATGCCCATTCCTTCCAGGAACTCCCATCAAGGGGGTGGCCATGGCAAATTAGTCTCCACTTATCCCTGTTTTTACATGCTTCCCAAGTGTACACAATTCTGTGCATTCTTCCTTTATTTCTCTCCCTCCAGTGCTCTTACACTCTTGTTTCCCCATGTCACAGTTGATCTTCCTCACACACCAACCCTTTTGCTGTATGTGAATGTTGTCTTTGTGTCTCAAATGATGCAGCAAAAGTTCTGGCAACTAGAATTTTCTGAGATTTACAGTGATCAGAGTGTTGGAAGAATAGGGTTTGTAGGTGTTTCCTTCATATGAACCCAGGTGTTTGAAATTTTTGCCTTTGGCATGTAAATCATTACAAGGTTAATACCACCATATCTCTTACATGTCTGTTGTACTAGAAATTTTTGTGTCTCTTACTGCGCTGTTGCACTGGAAATTTTTTGTGTGAAATTATATTTCATGCTTCCTTTTTGCTTTATGAAAATTACGTGTAATTATCTATATTCATATTGATACTGTAGTGCACACAGATCTCCAGTCCAAATTGCTATAGACCAAGTAGTGTTTAGATTTCATTTTTTTCATTATAGATACCGATCTTTTTGGTGTGGTTGTCCAGCTTTTGAAAGTCATTTGTGTGTAATATATGTAAATATTTACTGTATCAAATATTTAAAAAATGTATATGCATTCATTCAGAATTCTTTCTTGTCTCTGCTTATAACAAATGTATTGGAGACAAAGGTAGAGGTGGTAATTACGTAGAAAAAGTGCTGGGGGTAGAACTCTTGTCGATTGCCATCATAGATAAAGAATTTAGGCAAAAACCCGCAAAGCTAATAGAAGCAATTGAGGAAACAGAACACCATCCCTCAAATTTACACTTCAGAAATTTATTTGCCATTTTGGCAGGAATTTCAAATGTATGGACATTTGGGTTTTGGATGTTTTGAACTTCAGGTATTTAACTGGGGATCTTCTGTTAGTATTATTGTGTGTAAACTTTAATGACTAGTTTTTATAGTTGCATTTCCAGAACTAACTGCAATGCTTGAGGATATTGGTATTGATTTTTAATCCAACCTTATTCTCTTTATATTTTCGATGATAAAGCTAGGTTGCACCCTCACTGCTGTTTATTCCCAAACTTTATTACCTGCAAAAAGTTTGATTTCTTATATTAGGGCTTTGCTAACATGTCTTAATATCCTTCTCTCAGTGGTTTGACCATGTAGTTCCTCATATGCTGCCACAGGAGAGGATGCTTTCTGAGGCCCATAGCTCTCATATCTTTATGATCAACTTTGAGAAAGAAGAAAGTAACAAAAGGTAAATCATGAAATTATTGAAGACACATCATCCTAAGACATGGGACAGCACCGTATCAGATGTTTCTTCTCCCTTTTTCTCGCCTTGTAACAGTATATATGTTTGTTTTATTATGAAATCCTTCTCCTCTTCTCTGGCATTTTATTTCTCTTCATCTTCAGGGAGTACCTGCAAGTGCTCCACATATATTATTAAACTGACCAACTTTAGTTCTTTTATTTAATCCTTGCCCTTAATTATGATTTGCAACCACCACCACACAGTATTGTTTACTTTATCTGATGAGACATTCACAGTTCAGGATGGTACATGAAGCAATGAAAATGGTTTCTCAGGGATGAAGACCTAATATAAGTTATGAAAAGATACTTCGGGAAATTTGGATTCTCATGGAAACAGAAAGTCAAGGAAACAAGTTCTTAGTGTGTATATAAGAAAATTTTGTATACCAGCGTGTTAGTGAACTAAAAATGATAGTGTGTATGTACCTCTGATCCTAGTATGTTCATATGGTAACTGAGAATGTAGAAAAAAAAAAAAAGCAGAGATAAGAAAGGATTTAATGAGGAGATATCATTGTGGAAACTACATAGAGCTCAACAATTCTATAGTATCATAGAGAGTAAACTGAAAAGTGTAGTTCAATAGCTAGGAACCAGGGCATTGTAGCTGAACAATTCTGTGAAATCATAGTGAAGGCGTTGAATATGGGTTCTACTAGCTGCAAATACATAAGGAAGGTTACAAAAAAGAGAAGATTGGTTCTATAAAGATTTACAGAAAATATAGGGGCTTTGAGATTTACTGTGGAAAAGCTACTTGGAGGCACTCCAGCCAGCCAGTATTTGTAAGGTATGAAAGAGTAAGGGGAAAATACAGCAGAAAAAAAAAAAATAGAGACATTTTAGCTAACGTAGGAAATCCAAAAATTTTCCTAAAAATTTACCTGGAATAAAATGACAGAAAAACAGCAGCTAATTAATATGTTTTGGGATATGTGAGGAATTCAATAACAAGTTCTAAAGTGTTTCCACAGCAGAATAGACCATAGCCCCAACACCAGTGAGAATGAATTGGGAGAAGGTCTTAGAAAGCATTGAAATATCTGGAAAAGATAAACAGAATACCTAAGGTTCTTGACCCATACAAGGTTCCTTCAGAATAATAAAGGGTTTTGACCCATCCAATGCTCTAGGTCATGATAAAATTTCTTTATATATGTTGAATATATCTGCTGATACACTTGACAGACCACTGGAAATATTGTTTAAGATGTAATGGAGAAAGACAAAGTGTCAAGGGGATGGATGAGGGCAGACATCATACCTATCTGTAAAAATGGAGACCAGGAGAATGGGCAGAGCTGCTGACTGGTCTCCCTGACGAATGTGTTCTTTAAGGTACTGGAAAAGATAATCAGAAATTAAATGGATTACTTCCTGTAGTGGATAAACTACCTAAGTGAGAGATAAGGCAGTTTAAGGGAAAGGTCATGTGTAATGAACCTTTTAAATATTTGTGAAAGAACTCTATTTTTAGACAAAATAAAAGTTTGGGTGGATTGCTTGTATCTAGTTTGCCAGAAGGCTTTTGAAACTGTACCACAAAGGAGTCTGATGAAGAAGCTGGATCTCCAGTTAGGAAAAGGGGGAAGACTCCTGCAATGGAAGGGAACACATGATGCTTATTAAGGAAGCCCTCTAGAAATGGGTGGAGCTTACCGGTCGTTTATCACAGGGTTCTGTTCAAATACCACTTCTTTTTTTTATCTTTGTGATTGACCTTGTTGAGAGGGTTGGATGTTATTTCATTTTTTTTTTTATTTGTAATTACCCCCCCACACCAGAGTGTATGAAATAGTCCTGGTGTTACTTGGGTTTTTCTAAAGGCTCCTATAGCTCAATGTTGCACTACTTCCAGTAGCAGGGAAGTATAGACTCCTTTGGAAAGACAATATCTTTAACAAGACTGTACTTCCAATAATCCAGCCTTCCCGGTGGTGACTTTTAACTTGTGATGTAACTTGAGCAAGTGGAGTCTGGATATGTTTGTGGATGACACCATGAGGGAGTTGGTTAGATACATGTTTGATGAAATTCAACCTGAGTAAATTCAAGGTAATAAGGCTGTGATACAATGAAGTAAAGCATCAATAAGAAGATTAATTAACAAGAGAGAAGCTGCAAGAATCTGTGTATGACAGGGAATTAGGAGTAGACACTGTTCCTTATCTGTTGCCAGAGTCCCAGCTGAGGAGAATAATAAGGGAGAAAACCTGTAAGCTAGCAAATATTGAAATAGCATTCAGGCATATGAATAACGAAGTATTCATCAAGCTGTTCATATTCTACATTTGGCCAAAACTGGAATGTACTTCTCAGGTTTGGTCACCTCACTTGAAGAAGCACAAAAACCAAGAGAGAGAGTCCAGAGGAGGAAAACAAAGATGGTATCAGAATTAAGAGTGGTGGAAATACAGGGAAAGTTAGGGGTCTTGAATATGCCCACCATGGAGTAAAGAGTGAGGGGTGACCTTTTCACAGTTAGTAGACTTTTATAGCAGCTTGATGAAGTCAACAGTGAACAGTTCTTCAAAAGCTCTAAAGACAGAATAAAAGGAGGCCATAGCATGAAATCAAGGGTGCACTTGCTAGAAAAGATGTAATGAAGTACTTTTATGGAATGAAAGTAATGATGAAATTGCAAATGTGGATAGTATTCATAAGTTTAAAAAGTTGTATGGTAATAAAGTGTAAGAGTTGGGACCTGATGATGCCACTGTCACAAGAGATGTAAGGAATGAAAATGATTATATCAGCTTACATGGGAACTTGGACAAACTCCAAACCTGGTTTGATACATTGATGATAAGATTCAATCCAAGTATATGCAAGTAATGGGGATGGGACACATTGGAAGAAGGCCCCAGTGTGACTACTACTTAGCAGGAAATAAGCTACAGGAATTGATGCGTGAATGAGATTTAGACATCGATATTGTGCATAATCTGTTGCCAGAGGTTTATATCAGAATTATGAAAGAATTAAACTGTCTCTTGGTAAATGTTAAAATCACATTCAAATATATGGATAAGGAAAGATTTGATAAACTATTCACAACGCAGACTTTAATTGGATTATGCCTCTCAGGTCTGGTCATGAAGCCTGAAGAAACAAAGATATGATTGGGAAGGTGCAGAAATGAGCATTCAAGATGATACTGGAACTTAGAGGGAAGAGCTGCATAGAAAGGTTAGGTTAAAGGCTATGCAGCTGTCCTCCTTTGAGGAGAGAAGAGAAAGGGGTGACTTGATAACAGCCTTTAAGTTTCTTAATCAACTGGATAAAGTTGACAGTTCTTCTTCAGGTACAGTACCAGAGTTACCAGATGCCATTACCAAAGGTTGAGAAAGATGATGTTTAAGAAGAATATAAACAAATACTGGTTTTGTGAAGTGTGGTGGATGATTGGAATAATATAAGCAAGGGAACTGTGAACGTTAGCAACTTACAGAGATATAATAGTTTTCTTGATGTTACGAAAAGTACAAGAAACAGGACCCCACGAATGTAAAGCTTACTCCCCGTTATGTTCAAGTAGCTAGTAGGTTTTTACACACAGACAAACTTAAGAAGTTGTATGCTAGTAGAGACTGTTCACTTACAGAGATTTAAAAGTGTATTTGATGGTACAAGAAGTACAAGAGACAGGGCCCCACAAATATAAAACTCCCTCCCCATACAGTACTGATAGGTTATTACATTCACTAGAATTAAGTGAACTGATTCCAGGGAAATGCTAAAAGGCTAAAGATATTGAATTTGTGGGGGATGACTTGATCACAACCTTCTAAGTTTTTAAAACAGATTGATGACAGTAACAGAGAACGTTTCATCAAGGGATATAGGAATAGAGCAACTAAAGGATATGGGATGAAATTAAACTAAATACTTAATAGAAAAATAATAAAGATGTACTTTTATAGCAGAAGATTGGTGGTGAGTGGAATATAATGACTGAGAATATTAATAATGCAAACAGCATACATAAATCAAAGTTGTTTAATAATATAAAGTGTTCAAGAGATGGAGCTTCACAAGTGTAAAACTCTCTCCCCATACAGTACAAAATAGGTTATTACAAACAGATAATTATCATCACTGGTATATCTCCTCTTTACACAGAATGGATATTGGAATTATTATATATATGATACACCAACTGGAAAAAGTGATCAGGGTATGCTCAAGTCTGACTTTAGTAAATGAAGACATTAAAAGTGCATAGTTGAGACAAGATGTAAAGAGGAGATATAGTTATGGAAATTACACAAACCTCAGCAGTTTCTATGTTAACATAGATTGGGAAATGGAGTTCAGTAGCAATGAACCAGGACTTTGTAGTGAGAAGTTCTGTAAATTTACAAGGAAGATAAAAGAATATGGGTGCCTTTAGCCTCAAATACAGAGCAAATGGTAACAAAGAAGAAAGAGTTGTTTAATATAAGAAGTCTAATAATAATGGAGCTTTGACATGTATGGTGTTAAAGACATAGACAGAACTGTAGCCACCATGTATGTATGAGGTATAAATAAGAAAAGAACAAGTATTGAAGAATAAGAAAGGAAGAAAAAAGAAACTTTGTAAAAAAAATCATAGTGGACAAGGCAGGAGAAAATCCTTTTCATATATTCATCAGGATTCAGTTGGCAGTTAATTAGCAGCTAATCAAGACAAGGGGTTCAGAGGGAAAAATTGTAGAGGATGATGTAAGGATATGAGTGGAACTGAATAACAGGTTCAAAAGTGTTTTCACAGTTGAAGACACTAGCCCCAATGCCACTGAAATGGAATGGAAACGTTTTAGAAAGCACTGCAATATCTAGAAAAGTTATTAACATAATATTGAAAGGCTAATGACGCAGATGAAGTTTAACCATATGTGATGAATATGTGTGCAAACACACCAGATAAACCTATTAGAATACTATTCAAGATGTCAAGATGCAGAAGCAAAATGCCAAGGGAATGGAAAAGGATAAATGTCTTACCTATTGAAAGAAAGGAGACTGGAACAGGCACTGAACAACAGATCACTTTCACTGATGAATGTGGCCTGTAAGATTCTGGAAATGATGATTAGAAAGAATATGGATGACTTTTTATTGAGGCAAAATTACGTAACTGTGAGATATCACAGTTTTCGGGAAAGGTCATGTAAAACAAACCTCTTAGATTTCCATGATAGAGTAATCTCTGTCAGAGGAAAGAGAAGGCTGGGTGGTTTGTTCATATCTAGATTGCCAAAAAGCATTTGACAGTGTACTGCATAGGAGGATGATTAAGATGCTGGATCACCAGGTAGTAATAAGGAGGAAATTCTTTTGATGGATAGAAGATTACATTGGTGGAAAGGAACAAAGGATGCATGTCAGATGACCCTTCTCCAAATGGGTTAAGATAACCAGTCGTGTACCACAGATTCTTTTCTAGGACCTTTACTCTCCTTGATGTGTGTATATGACTTGCCTGAAGGTATGGATTCTTAGCTAAATATGTTTTCAGGTGATACTAAGGCCATGAGAGAGGTGAAAATCGAGGTAGGATTGTATCAATTTACTAGGGGACTTGGTCTGATACATAGTTTATGAAATTTAATTCTAGCTAATGTCAAGTAATAAGGATGGGACTAAGTGAAAGGCCTTAGCATGATTTTTATCTGGCTGGAAATAAGTTTCAGGATTTGTATATGACAAGTACTTGGTAGTCGACTTTGTCCTTAACTTGCTGTTAGAGTCCCACATGAGGAGAATAATTAGTGAGACTAAGTGTTTTAGCAAATAATAAAGTAGCTTTCAAGTTTGTGAATAAGGAAGTCTTTAACAAGCTGTTCATATCCTACACAAGGCCAAAACTAGAGTATGCTTCTCAAGTCTGGTCATTACACCTAAGTAGCACTAAAACCTAATAGAGAAGGTCCAGAGGTGGGTAACAAAGATGGTACCAGAATTAAGAAAGCTGAATTACAGGGAAAGGCTAGAAGTCTTAAATTCACCCATCATGAAGAAGAGAAGAGTGAGGGTTGACCTGATCACAACCTTTAAATTTTTAAACCAGAATGATGACGCAGACAATGGGCAATTCTTTGAAAGATGTAAGAATAGAGCAACCAGACAACATGGCATGAAATGAAGCTAGAAACATGTTAAAAAAGATGCAGAGAAGTACTCTTACATTTTAAGAATGGTGAATGAATGAAATGAAATGACTGAAGACATGCTCAATGCTGACAGCATACATAAATTTACGAAGTTCTATGATAATAGTGAATGTTCAAGAGGTGGGTCCCCATGATAGTAAAACTCCCTCCTGTAAAGTACAAATAGGTAATCCCACACACACACATTCACACACACAGGATGAGAAAGGAGGGTCAGAGAAACTTTGAAAAGAATATTGTGGACAAAGCTGGGCAAAATTCAAAACTTTTTATAAATTCTTAAGGCATACATTTTTGTCAGTTAAAGAGGAGCTAATCTGGCTATGGATTATGAGGGAAGAGTTGTAGAGGATGATAGTAAGATGTATGAGGAATTGAATGAAAAGTTCCAAAGTGTTTTTACAGTTGAAGACTCTGTAGCCCTAAAGGGACAGAATGGGGTGGTCTTAGAAAACCATGACATATCTAGAGGAAACATTAACAAAATCTAAAGTCTTGATCCATTCAAGGCTCATGGTCCTGATGAGATTTTATTGTAAATGTTGAAGATATGTGCAGGTACACTTGAAAATCAATTTGAAATACTGTTCAAGATGTTGCTGCAGAAAAGCAAAATGCCAAGAGATTGGAAAAGGGCATATGTCATACCTTGATAAAGGAAAGGAGACTGAGAAGAAACATTGAATTTCTAACAGGTCTTCCTCATAACTGTGTTTGTAAAGTACTTAGTAAGTGAGACAGTATTGTTTCTGGGAAAGGAGATTATGTGTACCTAACCTCAAAAATTTCTGTGAGAGTATGAGCTCTGTTTTAGACAAAAGAAAGGGTTAAGTGGATTGCTTGTATCTGTACTGCTAGAGAGCATTTGACACTATGGGAGGCTGATTAAAGTGCTGGATCACCAGGCAAAAATTAAGGGGGGAGACACCTTCAATGGATGGAAAATTATCGTAGTGAAAAGGACAGAAGGATGCATATCAGAGGAGCTTTCTTAATATGGGTGAAGATCACCGATGGAGTGCTGCAATGTTTTGTACTAGAACCGTTTAGGACAAGCTTAAAAGTGTATTATTTGGACATAAAAAGACCACTGAAGGGTCTCTACCCTTATAAGCTTCTCAGTTATGATGAAAGTTCTCCATATGTGCTGAGGATGTGTGCAGATACAGTATAGTGGAGACCTCAGCTTACAATAGGTTATGTTGCAAGTTGAATCCATTGTAAGTTGAACCTCTGGAATCCGGGGGGGTTCTGTTTGTGACAAAAAGTTTCCTAATGTATCCCATATGGATGGACTATACTGTACTTGAAACAACTTGGCTTATCACCCATATACAGAACAGTGTATCATACTTTGTCGTGAAAGAATTTAAATGATAATCAGTGAAAATATACTGAAAAAGGTAATGTACTGAAACATGGCAATAGGGGCTGGAGTGGATGGAGATGGCTAAGGGGCACCAGGAGGGTGAAGTTGGGGCATTAGGGTCATATACTTCACCCCCTGAATTATCTTAACAAACAAATGTTGCCATGTCACAGGTAATGATGAAATTTAGTAGACTTAACACAAACAATGTGACGATGAGAATTTGAGGTGGTGGCGATATGGTATGAGAGCTACCAGGATCCAGTAAAAGTAGCTAGGCTTGTCTGCATCAACTGATCTAGCAACTATTTCAGTGGAAGACATCCAGATTCACTGAAATACCAATACTTATCGTGGATATGATAAACAGTGGAATAACAGTGAACAGAGGAAAGAGCCAAATGAAAATCCTTTTTTTCTCTAAGGCCTAGTCAACTGTTTTCGACGCTATGTTGCTCATGCAACAGGCAGCGAACAAGTATAAAAGGAAATGAAGAAAAGTAATGTACACAAGGGAATTTTGTCAGTTAGCCAGATACAAATTGAAGGCTATACTGCTAAGATGTAATTAAGATGTGCTTGGGGTAAGAGAGAAAGAATTGTACTGCTGTATTCTCTGTGTGTCATAGTTTACTAAAAGGGACTGGAGTGGGGGCTGGAAACCCTCTCCTTCTTGTATTTCAATTTCTAAAAGAGGGAACAGAAGGAGCCAGGCAGGGATTGCTCATCCTCCTCGAAGGCTCAGGCTGGGGTGTCTAAATATGTGTGGATGTAACCAAGATGAGAAGATGGGAGAGATAGGTAGTATGTTTAAGGAAAGGAACCGAGACGTTCTGTCTCTGAGTGCAACAAAGCTCAAGGGTAAAGGGGAAATGTCTTAAAGAATAAAGTCAGGTGTTGGTGAGAGGACAAGAGCTAAGGAAGGAGTAGCACTTCTCCTAAAGCAGGAGTTGTGGGTGTGTGTGATACAGTGTAAGGAAGTAAAATCTAGATTGATGTGGGTAAATTTGAAAAGCAGATGGTAGCAAATTGGTAATTATTAGTGCTTATTCAAGTGGGCAAGAAAAGAAAGACCATGAGAAGCAAGTGTTTTGAAAGCAGCTGAGTGAGTGTGTCAGTAGTTTTTTTTGTAAGAGACCAGGGATTAGTGAGGGATGACTGAAATGCAAAGGTAAGTAATATGGCAGTTGAGGCTATAATTGGGATGCACTGGGTATTCAGTTTTGTGAATGGAAATGGTGAACAGTTTGTGGAGTTGTGTGCTTAAAAAGGACTGATGATTGGGAATGCCTGGTTTAAAAAGAGGAATATACACAATTATACATTTGTGAGTGGGAGAGGGCAGTGGGCACTATTGGGTTGCATATTAACTGATAGGCATGCAAAAGAGGGACTGAATGTGCTGAGAGGGGCAGCTGGTAGGATGTTTTTGAAAAAGAGGAAACAGCGTTGGGAAGAAGAGAGTGTTGAAAGGAAGTGAACTTGGAAAGGAGACTTTTGTCAAAAAATGCTATGAGAGTTTGAGAGAAGAGTGACGAAAGGTGAGAGTAAATGAAGTGAGGGGAGTGGATGAAGAATGGGAGGTATTTAGGGAAGCAGTGATGGCATGTACAAGAGATGCATGTGGCATGCGAAAGGTGGGAGGAGGGTAGGAGTTGAGAAGATAAGGAAGGGTTGTGAGTGGTATGATGAAGAAGTAAAATAGGTAGTGAAAGGAAAAAGAGTGGTGTTTGGGCAGTACTTACAGGGAAAGAGGGCAGTTGATGGGGAGATGTATGAGAGAAAGCAGCAGAAGGTCAAGAGGACGAATGAGAGTTGGGGTAAGCCTGTATCAGTAAACTTTGGGGAGAATAAGATGTTTTAGAAGTAGTTAAATAATGTGCGAAAGACAAGAGAACAAATGGGAACGTTGGTGAAGAGGGCAAAAGGGAAAGTGATAACAAGTAGTGATGAAGTGAGAAGGAGAGAGAGTATATTTGAGGATTGGTAAATGTGTTTGATGATCGAGAGGCAGATGCAGGGTGTTTTGGTCGGGGTGGTATGCGAAATGAGAGAGTCATGGAGAGTGATTTGGTGAAGAAAGACAAGGTGGTGAAAGCCTGGCATAAGATGAAATGCGGCAAGGTGGCCAGAGTGGACGGTATTGCTGTTAAATTTCTTAAGAAAGGGGTTAACTGTGTTGTTGATTGGTTGGAAAGGATTTTCAGTGTATGTATAGATGTTAGTGAGGTTCCTGAGGATTGATGGAATGCATGTTTAGTGCCATTGTATAAAGGCAAGGGGCCAAATAGTGAGTGTTCAAATTACAGAGGTATAAGTTTGTTAAGTATACCTGTTAAGTTGTATGGAAGGGTATTGATTGAGAGGGTGAAGACATGTACAGAATTTCAGACTGGGGAGGAACAGTGTGTTTTTAGAAGTGGTAGAGGATGTGTGGATCATGTGTTTGCTTTAAAGAATATGTGTGGCAAATACTTAAGAAAACAGATGGAATTGTGTGTGACATTCATGGATCTGGATAAGTCATATGATAGGGTTGATAGAGATGCTTTGTGGAAGGTCTTAAGAATATAAGGTATGGGATGAAATTTGCTTGAAGCAGTGAGAAGGTTTTATCATGTGTAAGGCTTGTGTGCAACTAGGAAGAGAGGAGAGTGAATGGTTGGTCTGTGGCATGGGCATGTGATATCACTATGGTTGTTCAATTTGTTTATAGATGGGTTGGTGTGGGAGGTAAATGCAAGAGTCTTGGAGAGAGGGTCGAGTATGCAGTCTGTGGGGAATGAGAGGGCCTGGGAAGTGTCAGTTGTTGTTTGCTAGTGATACACTACTGGTGGCAGATTGTAGTGAGAAAGTGCAGAAGTTGGTGACTGAGTTAGGAAGAGCATATGTAAGGAGAATATTGAGAGTAAATGTGAATAAAAGCAAGGTTATTAGGTTCAGCAGGGTTGAGGGACAGGTTAGCTGAGGTGTGATTTTGAATGGAGAAAAGTTGGAGGAAGGAAGTGAAGTGTTTTAGATACCTGGGAGTGGAAGTGAGTCATAGGATGGGGGAAGGGGTGAAGGTTCTAGGAGCACTAAAGAGTGTGTGAAAAGAGGGAACATTATCTGGGAAGGCAAAAATGGGTATGTTTGAAGGAATAGTAGCCCCAACAGTATTATATGGATGTGATGCATGGGCTGTAAATAAGGCTCTGTGGAGGAGGGTAAGTTTTTTTAATGTTGACAACTCCAGTCACAGACAAAAGTCCACATCAAGGCTGGGCCTTAATTGAAATATAGAGAATTATGAAACAGAAAAGAAAAGACAAGGGAAAGTATTTAGTGATTTTTGAGAAAGTGAAAAACCTGTCTTTTGAAATGTGCTAGATCATAGTTATTGGGAAAGACATGAGAGAGTAAAGAGTTCCAGAGCTTCAACATGTAGGGAGAGAAGCAGGTATCAAAATGGCCCACCCTTGAGTTGCTGATGGCCACACAATAACCATGTGACACAGCAGCTTGCCAAGTATTGTGTGGTCTATCTAGTGGTGTGGGCACACAAGAAGCCAGTTCTAGGGAGCAAAAACTAAAGTAATACCTATAGAAGAGGGTAAGTGAACTAACATTTCAGCGTAGGGCAAGGGGGTTGAGTTTGGAATATAGCCTGGGACAGTTTATAAGGCGGACAGCTTTCCACTCAACTCTGTTAAGTAAGGATGCAGAGCTAGAACCACCCCAAATGTGAGAGCAATATTGAAAATGAAATGTTAGAGGACAATATGTGGTGTGAGATGGTTTGATCGAGTAAGTAATATAAGGGTAACAGAGATGTTTGGTAATAAAAAGAGTGTGGCTGAGAGAGCAGAAGAGGGTGTGCTGAAATGGTTTGGACATATGGAGAGAATGAGTGAAGAAAGGTTGATAAAAAGGATATATGTGTCAGAAGTGGAGAGAATAAGGAGAACAGGGAGACCAAATTGGTGATGGCAGGATGGAGTGAAAAAGATTTTGAGTGATCAGGACCTGAACATGCAGGATGGTGAAAGATGTGCAGTGGATAGAGTGAATTGGAAGTGTGGTGCACTGGGGTTGACATATTGTCAGTGGACTGAACTAGGGCATGTTGAAGTATCCATTTTTAATCACGGAAAGGTTTGTGGGGCCTGGTTGTGGGTAGGGAGCTGGGGTTTCGATGCATTACACATGACAGCTAGAGAATGGATGTGAATGGATGTGGCCTTTCTTCGTGTGTTCCTGGCGCTACTTTGCTAACGTGGGAAATGTGAACAGGCACGAAAAAAATTTAATGATTGAACAAAAACCTCAAATTATAGTGATACACACTGTTATTAGAAGCAATTATTATTTCAGACACTGAAATATATAGACAGAAAGTTAAATTTTTTTCATTCTCACAAACTGAAGCATAGTTTAATTAAAATCAAAATAAGGTACCCTTATTCTAAAATGTTGCAAGTCGGAAATGTCGCAAGGTAAAGTGTCATACTAGGGGTCCCCCCCTCACATACTGTTTACTTAATAGTTCAAACAGTCATCTGCCTTTGTTTTTCCTGGAAGGAATGGCAGTTTTTGTTTGTTTAATACAGTTTCTCATGATGCCTTTGTTATTTACAGTCATATATTTACATGTCAGGACTTTTACACCAATTATCTCTATACAAAATATGAACCTCTCCAATATAGTTTTTCATTAGTTCTTTTACAATTGCACCAGAAATAACAAGGGGTTCATTTTTATGTGTGTCTGTGTCTTAACTGTTATGTTTAATCATATAATACAAAAACTACTGTAAAAAAACTGTTGCTTTATAGGATGCACATTACATATCCAGCATGAAAAAAATATTAAGTTCATCATGCTAACTCTTCCTGAGAGAACTGGTTGACAGTTCCATTTCATTTGCATTGTATGTAATATATTTGTTTGTCTCTGAGATATGATCCATGATAGCTGCACTGAAAAGTAACTGGATATAGTCCACTTCTTGTTTTATTACAGAACTTGATCTATCAAAATTAGGCAACTTAAGGGTTATTTTACTGGTCTTTGGTTTATATCACTGAAACAGTTTAATTTACTGTATGCAGATATACATTAACTATCCTTTTGGGAACTAAATGGGTTGAATTGATTGTAATAATATACCACTCATCAATAGTACTGGGTAAGTTTATTGCATATAACATAACTGGGGGGGATCCCCCCCTTTAACTCCCCCCCTTGAATGTGCTCCTGCCTACATATTATTACCATATAATCTGACAAACCCCTTCCCAACTCTCTCCTAGATCACCCATTACATTGCACATACCAAAAACAAATCAGTCATGCTCTTTCTTCCCTGTGTCTGTTACATGTGTGTTTATGAACATTTTTATGTTCAAAGTATGAACAAAGTATGAAGTTACAACAGCATGTCTGCTGATGTACACAGTCCATGTATTTTTACAAATCAGTCATGCTCTTTCTTCCCTGTATCTGTTACATGTGTGTTTAGGAACATTTTTATGTTCAAAGTATAAATTTACAAGTCATGTCTGCTGATGTATACAATCCATGTATTTTTTTTCACAAATCAGTCATGCTCTTTCTTCCTTGTATTTGTTATATGTATGTTTAGGATCATTTTCATGTTCAAAGTATACACAAGTCATGTCTGCTGATTTACACAATCCACGTATTTTTTTTTACCATTTTCATTTTCACCTGGGACCCCAACCCAACTATCACTCCTGACTCCTTTTTGTCTCAATTCATCCATTAGTCACCTGCCTTACATAATTTCTCCTCTGGGTCTACAAACCCCGTTGCTTTTCAAAGTCTTCTCCAGAAGTCATCCTTGATCCTTTCTTCTCTGTCATTACAAGGCACATATGCAACCCTTAAAGATACTTTCAACCTCATACACTTGAACTTTAGGCTTGCGCCAACACACTAGCGATTAAATATCTTTTCAAGCCTCCCATCCTTCAGTAATAATGCCACGCTTCTTGATTAACCATTTATATCATCTTGTAAGACTGATTTCGGTCTCTTCACTTTATCCCCAAATGTCCTACTACTTCTTACACTTGTTTCATGGAAACTTGTCTGATTTCCCTTTTTAGAAGTATTAACAACTTCTTTCCATATAAATTCATCATTTACTCCTCTCACATGCTACCCAGTCATACAAGTCTGCAGCTCTTGTTGAAAGAGGCTGCAGGTACACAGCTTTTATCCAAGGCCACATACACTTTTGTTGAGGAAAATTTGCAGAGCTGGAGTCCCCAGCCTGCTCCAACTGAGTAGGCTAGCAAAATGGGCAGGGACACCCAACTCCTTAAGGTAGACTTGCTACTCTGCTACCTTAAAGAACTTAGAATTAGATTTTGCGCAGAGAAAATGTACATTTATCTGTTGGTATGATTTTTTTAATTTATTGGTTAGAAGTGTGTGAATTTACGGAATAAGGAAAGGGGTCACTAGGCAGTATACAAGGATGTATTTGATTGATAAATGAAGGAGTATTAAAATGATATTGAACAGTGGAGATATGAGATGTAGATTACTAAGTTGGTTAGGCCTCAGTCAAAAGTGGTAGAGGGTTGAATGCCTTTGTGAAATTTGATTTTGATTGCTACAATTGTCCACAATAGTAAGTTTTATCAGAGTGAGAAAATTTTTGAATACAGCACCTGTCAGATAGTTAGCTATGGTACATGGTATTAAACATGATTTTTATAGATATTTGTTTATATATTTAAAGAAGACTATTATGTTTTTGTATTTTTATTATTTGATACTAAATTTATGTGGTAATTCTTACATAGTTTCTAATATTTTAATCTTTCCTTTGTACAGTATATTAATATGATCTCCATGTCTCATATCCACAGTTCGTATCCCAGCATCTGAATGAGGTAGCTTATGAGTTGCATGCATCAGATGGTACTCCTGATAATGGGTAAGCACTCCTGTTTTCTTTTCGTTGTAAAGAAAGGTGATGAACAAAACTTATTCACACACCATGAATTTGAACAGGTTTCTACAGATTCCTTCATGGATGCTCTCCATATGTACTTGGTTCTTGATTATGCTTTTCCATCTCACTCTCAGCCTTGCTGTGTATCTGCTTGTATTATTAACACTAAGTTATCTCACATCCCTCTGTCCACATGTTTATATGACTTCCTTCACAGTGCTGTATCTATTTTTTATTTTGATATTCCTCACCTCAAGCTTGCATGATACTTGTTCCCAAGAAATGCTCAATTTGATTTAAACTGTTATTCTTTCAAACCTTTACTGTTTCTTTGAAGTTTTGATTTCTATTTGTATAATGATGCACTCTCTATAGTATTTGTGCAAATGTTTTAACAGTATCTGATATCACTTAACTAGTTTTCCTGTTTTATTTTACCTGCTGTATACATTAGATCCCATCAGCAAGTAGAACAGTCAAGAGTTTTGATTTGGGGCCAGCTGAAGTTTAATAACAAGTTTTATATAAATCACAAGGGCAACATGGGAGTAAAATTTTCCATTTGTGTAAAGTTCCTGTACTGCAAGAGTAACTAGTCTCCTCAGTTCTGAGACTTTAGCTCTAACATGATCATTATTGTGCTGAGGGTTAATAATAGTATGATTACAGATGTTCCAGTTAGTACCTGCTCACCTTTGTATTCAGCTTTTGCCCATGCAAAATTAGTGAGCTGTTCCCTGCTCAGAGGTGAACCGAAAGTGAAATGGGCCCTTGGGACAGCTGGGGTTCTGGATCCCGTGGTTTTAGTCATTTCCCATATGCTGACTAAGTTACATGGGCCTCTTCTTGATGGCTTAGGCCCTCAGTCCATGCCTGATTACCCAACTACTAAGTCCAGCCCTGTTCCTGCCTGTAAAGCATATCAGACTAGGAGGCTATTCATTTTTTCTTTCAGGGATTTATTCACATCTCATTTTGCAGCTCTTACTTAAGCCCTGCTGTGTCAAGTATTACAAAAGTTTTACAATCAGCACAAATATCTTGTCTGCATCTTTTATCTTTTTGATTGTTAGGCTAAATGCCCCTTTTCTGTTAGGGTTAGCAATGAGCTAAGGTATGATTGCATTGAGCATGTAGAAATACAGTTGTGTTTGCAAGTTCAGAAGTTAACTTCAGACAGTTCAGTGAAAAGGATGCTACATCACTTTCTTTATAGTTCAAAGTGAAATTAAGGAATATTAATGAAGATAAATCTGTTGAGCTTGTTAAGCTTGTTAGTTCAAAATCATCAGCTCCATTACACTTCTATTTTGTTTTCATGTAAATGTATGGTCACAGTAAGCAGTGTTATTACTTTTAGCTTTGTATTCCCAGTAAGATTTTTCCAGTGGATCACCTTCTTTGTGACTCTGGATTGGACACTGATGATGAATCTGTAGAAACTGCATGGACAAATCCTCTCTACTATAACACCCTCTGTGCCTTGGGACATTGGAAACTTTGCTGCATTCTTACTCTGAGCATAAGCCAATAAAACTGCATGCTGATGGTTACTTCACAGTTCCTCACAGTTGGAAGAGCCATATAGTACCTTGATTCCACTGTCACTTGCAAGGATGATGATGTTATGGTTAATCTTATGGCATTAAGAAATGGGATGTGACTTCTGTTTCCTGGGCTCCTGTAGCTACTCTGATTGCTATCAAAATACTGACTGTTTTCCTCTTAATGATACACAGGTGATTATCCATTGTAAGATATTAGAAAATGTAGTTTCCTGTGCTTTCACTTTATTGAATATGATCTTTACTTAATGTGATTAAGAGGAGATATAAAAGATAATCATTCTCTGTCAGATAAATGTACACTTTATATAATATTCAGGTGGCATTTCTGTATGCACAAGCAAGCATTTCAATTATTTTTTTTTTAGGGTTCATGGATAACAGTTGCATGTATTTCTTTTTTACTCGGTAAATAATGCTAAATCTGTGATAGATATTCTTTCTCATACCTTTTTCCATAGCTTCCTCCTTGTTTCTCAGTGAAAGGTTCTATGTGAACTTTTGTTTAGATTATATAAATTTGTGCTCCATAACCACTGTAATATCCATTTGCTCAGTTGCATACCACTGGAATATTCTCTCTCTCCAGTTGTCTTAATATTTATGATTCTACAGGTTGTACCTCTTTAATTTGGCAACCTTGTGACCTGGCCATTGCCAGACCACAGAAAATGCTGGAAAACAGAAATTGACCCCCTTAAAGGCCCTCGGGTGAACACACTTACCAGTTACAATCAGCTTGATTTTGTGTGTTCTTGCAGCATTGCTGCATCCAAGAATTGTTACTCTGTCTTTAGAATCCTTACCTCCAGATGGAGATTCCTAAATATCTTGGGCAAGGATTCAAAATGTGCTGCACAGTGGGAGTTACTGGACCACAGAAGACCAGATTAGAGAGGTACAACCTGTACTTTTATCAGAAATAGAATTTTATACGAAATATTTCATCTTGAATTATATATAATTTTAGTTATTTCTTCTCTTCAGATATCAAGCCTTCTAGCTGGAGATGTGACATAAATTTTCCTATGGTAAATGGAATAGTCATCATGACAATATCCTTCCCTCCAAGTCCTGACAATAATATTTGGTTTTCCTAAGATATCTTTGGTATCTGTTGCTAGTTAAAGTATCTCTGAAATTTTTATACTGTATTCTAGTAAGTCAAAAGTATGGTTCTTGTAGAATTAGAATTTAGAATTTATTTTGGTGAGCACATAAAACTTATTCTTTTATAGTCTTGTTTCCCTTACAATCAAGTGTGCTGATTGCTTTAGGTACCCTTTAATTTGTAAAATATGAAGATGACTGTCCTTTAATCAAACATTATTAGGCTAGAGTTCATGATATAAGGGCAGAGGTAGTGGAATCACAGATGCTTTCCATATATAAAGAGTTGGTACTAAAACAGTGGAAGGGACAGTAAACAGAATATGATGAAGGGTGAAGGTATTAGTGAGGAAAAGAAGAGTTTGTGGATGAATGAAATTCCTTATCATATAGGAAAAGCAGACATACTAAAATTTAGCTTGTAGATTAACTCAGTAAAGTCCCTTTTCTTGGTCCACCTCAGTCATTTCCTCGTACACTCAAGTTTAACTTTTTGGTTTTAAGTGTAGCAGAGGGATCCAAGGTTTAGAAACACAAAGGTGAAATGAAATTGGAGGACTGATTTTAGAGGATATGTAATTCTCATGAAAAGGGTTAAGAGATATTATGACAACAGAAGACTTAAACAGAGTATAGATGATTAAGAGCATGGTATATAAAATAAGATTTTTTTATAATAATGAAGAGGTTTAAGAGAAGTTATTTGAAACTGAAAACATTTCCATAGAAAGATCAGGGGAACTGATGAGCAGTTATTTGTAGATGTACTAGTTTCCATTTTCTTGTTTTAGATATTGAAACTGATTCTAATATTCAAAAATTATGTGCTCTGATGTTTTATATTCATTCATATTGGAAAAGCAAAATCATAACTGTATTATCACAGTGTTATGATGATTTGCAGAAGTAGATTATATTTTGTTGTGTATAGACCCAAATACTGAATGTACATGGTATATACATTAGTGGAATTCTTGTCTTAGTGGTTGAAAATGAGAGTATGGATCTTGCTATAGTTTGAGTAGAACATATTTGATGCGATATTAAGAACTTAATTGAAATTAAATACTTGATTAAACTAGACTAGTTATGAAACAGTATTTAATGATAAAGTTCCAAAAGAGAGAAAAATTTATTATTTAATGTTTGATTAAAGTAAAGACTGAAGGCAATAAGAGACAAAGTAGCAGACTAAAAATTCTGTTGAATGTATTAGTACTGTATATATAATGAAAAAAGGGATATGGTGGCAAAAAATGTAATGGAAGGAAAATAAGAAAGTGAGGAGTTACAAAATGTGCAATGAAGCGTGTAATGAAAGCACTACATGTATGAAAGTAAACGGTGATATGAGTGAGTGGTGTGAACTGAACGTGTAGGAGAAGCATTAGAGTCATATAATGTTACGAGTCACATATTTCGTATGCTGTGCACAGGACGACATTGGGATAAGGTGATTGCAGGATGTGGCTGGAATAGAATGGAAGCCATCCATTTGCTGTATCTGTTAAGTAAGGAAGAGGAGGAGGTAAACAGATGTGCCAAGTCACTTTGGTGGAGTGTGTAGTAGGAAGAATTCATGAATTAATTTAAGAAAGTTCAAAATCCATATGTTTATTGAGACAGGCAGGCCTATTGCAATATCAATAACAAGAGGAAATGGAGGTTGTTGATGTCATAAAGAAATTAAAAGTAGTATTCATTAAGGATGACATCAAAACAGAAATCTTAAGGAGAATGATTCAAAAAAGACAAATTATATGGTGCTATTATCCTTGGAGGACAGGAATTAGTGTCGTGGCAAATACAAGAAAACAGTACGATGGGATTGTTTACTTCAGTTCTTCTATATATTTGTGAAAATAGATATGATAAGATAAAATGTTGAGGCAAGAAGGATGAATGATATTTGTAGTGTAGTAGGAATGGCTGGGTGCCTGCAGCTTTGCTGACCATATAGTGCAGGTAATCTTGAGTGTGATGGAATTCTACATCCCCTCTTCTACTATATCTTTCTCCTCCCCTAATCATGGTTTATTAACTTCTGTCAAATGCCTTCTGCATCAGGGAGAAAGTGCACTTGGCTAGGAAACTTTTCCCTCCCTGAATCCCACTCAGCTTTCATTTATGGGCAGGTCTTTGCAGAGCTTTTTTTTTTTTTTTTTTTTTTTCCATAAAGTCAAGCACATCTTCATGAAAAGAAATGTGCTGATTTGACTTCTACAACTGATATCTTTCTGCTCTTTAAGCAGAATCATCCCAATGATTTCTATGATTCTACCTTCCTTCATCTCTTCCAACCCAATCAATCTGTAGCTTACTCTGCGGCTGTTAAAGCCACCCATTATAGTACCTTATTCTCGTATCTTTTTTTGGATGATTGTCTCATCCTCCTCCCAGTCCCCTCCTACAGAACCTATGCCTTCTTATACTTTCCTAAAAGTAGGTCATCCAAGTACTTTCTCAGCTTCAGATTGATAAAACATATGGCCCAGGTGGTATACTTCCTTGAATCCTAAGGAAATGTGCCTCTGAGGTAGCTCTTATTCATCTCTCTCATCCTTCTTCTTGGAAGCATTCTCTGGTGCATTCTGATCCTTCCAATTATTGTCCCTTCGCTTTTGCCTCTGCCATCTCCAAAGATTTTGAAACTCCCCTCAACTCCTGCTTTCTTAAACACTTAGAATCCTATTCCATTCACCAAAAGGCCTTGCACTGCAAGGCCTACTGGTAATTTCTCTTATGTGACTCATCTCTGATCCTCCCCTCTTAGGAATTTTGGTGAATTTTTTTCTTTTGGACCACAACATCTCCAAAGTATTTGATAAAGTCTTGATTTCTAAATTTCCATCCTTTAGCTTTTCTGCTGCTCTCTCTTTTCTATTCATGGCTTTCCCTCTTGTTGGTCCATTGCTATGGTTGTTAATGGGGTGATATACTCTTTTATTCTATCAACAGTGGTGTCTCTCGATTTCTTTCCTATTGCTTAATCCTTTTCTTCTCTCCATAAATGATATTCTTTCCTCAACATCTAAACCTGTTAAATTTTTTGTTTATAATTTCACTTTACATACTTCAATTGCTTTCCCCTTTTCTCCCTTTTGTACCTGGTTTTGTATCTCTCTTGTATCTCCTTTAATTCAGACCACTGCACTATCTCAAAATAGGGAAGTGGTAATCTGGTTAAATTCAGTTATGTAAAAAACAGTTTTTATAGATATCTTTTTCTAGATCTCACTTGTTTCCCACAGTTCATTTTCAAAACACCTCACTTCATTCCTGCAATAACATAAGCATGTTGGTCAAAGCTGTATCTTCCACTCTATCCTGGAAATGCCTCATGATCACCACAACTAAATCTGCTTCCCAAAAGCCAAAGGTGTTGCATAGGTACTAAGATATATTTCTGGTGAGCAGCTATTTCATATCTGCTTGAGCCTTAGTTGCTCCAATGTGGATTATTACTCTCTCTCTCTCTCTCTCTCTCTCTCACACACACACACACACACACACACACATATAGATATGTTGATCACACTAGTCCATGATGATAATTATAAAAGTGAAATTACACTTCATTAGGAGTTCATATAGTTTTATTTAACATGTAATTTTTTCAATACATGTGGCACAACATGTTTCATGGAGACAATCCACCTCATTACGTGCCAATAACTGATAAAGTTATTTAAATCCCAACATCACAACAGGAGTACTGTCTGGTGTCTACCCTCATATACAACACACTGGCCTGACCGACAGTGACCGTTAAAGGGAGAGCTAGGGGTGCCCTGTGGTTAGGGGGGTATAGTGGCAGGGTTGGCATGAGTTGCTAGATGAGTTTTGGACAATTTTTTATGCTTTCATTTCTTAATAACTCTTTCATAATGATTTAGCTGATATATATATATATATATATATATATATATTTCAATTTCCATACATATTCGCCTTTTCCCGCAACAGCGAGGTAGCGTCAAGAAATATATATATATAAAATAAAATAAATATATATATTATCC
>JAYMFT010215943.1:0-11433 GCA_038088735.1 Panulirus argus
TAGTGTAAATGGGATGGCCTTGATTATGGCTTCAGTTGCCCATGGCGTCTCAGCTAACATAAAAGAAAAATATGTCCTTTGTCCTCTGCCACTTAGATAATCTTCTATCCATTGGGGAAGTTTCCTCCTTGACCCTGGTTAGTGATCCAGCTTCTTAATCAGCCTCCCATGTGGTACAGCATCAAATTCTTTCTGGTAGTCTAGATACAAACAGTGCACCCAGCCTTCCCTTTTGTCCAAGACAGAGCTCACTCTCTTACATTAATCTAAAAGGTTAGTTACACATGACCTCATTTCTCTAAAACCTTGCTGTTTCTCATATAGGTGATTTCTCTTTTGTAGAAAGTCATCCATTTGCTTTCTAATTATCTTTTCCAGAACCATACAGACTACACTCATCATAGAGACTGGTCTTTTGTTCAGTGCCTGTTTCTGGTCTCCTTTTGTATAAGATAGATATGAAGTTTGCCCCTTTTCCATTCCCTTGGCACCCTCCCTGTCTCCACTGACATCATGAACAATATTTCATGAGGTTCATTGAGCACATCTACACACATTTTCAGCGCATATGGTGAAATTTCATCAGGACCATGAGCTTTTTGTGGGTCAAGACCTTTCAGTATTCTGTTAATGTCTTTTCTACATATTTTAATGTTTTCTAAAACCTCTTCCCCGCTCCAACTCACTGGTATTGGGGCTATAGTGTCTTCCACTGTAAAATCACTTTTGGACTTGTTTTCCAGTTCCTCACGAATCCTTACATTGTCATCCAGTTCTTCCAGTTCCTCATGAATCCTTACATTGTCATCCAGTTCCTTACATATCCTTACATCATCCTCAACAATTCTTTGCTCTGTATTCTTTAGCCAAATTAGCTACTCTTTGACTAGCAACTGACTCCTGATGAATTTAGGGTAAAGTTTTTGGATTTTCTCCTTTGTCCACAATATTCTTTTCAGAGTTACTCTGATATACTTATTCCTTGCCCTCTTATACTTTGCAAATGCTGGTTGGGTGGAGTGCTGTCTATAGCTTCTTTGCTTTTTGAGATCCTTTATTGGTTACTCTTTGACTGAGAACTGACTCCTGATGGTTTTATAGAAAAGGTTTGAATTTTCTCCTACCTTATCCACAATATTCTTTTTTTGAGTTGCTTTGATATATTTGTTTCTTGCTCTCTTATACTTTGCAGATGCTGGCTGGCTGGAGTGCTGTCTATAGCTTCTTTGCTTTTTGACATCTTTCATTAAACCATTCTTTTCTCTTTCTTATCTTTCCCTACACGTACCCCTGTTCCTACTCCTTCATTGTAAATTTCACAGAACCTCTAACCACAAAGCCTTGGTTCTTGGCTTCTGAACTCCATTTCCATGTATAATAACACAGAAATTGTTGAGGTCTGTGTACTTCTTATGATTATATCTCCTTTTTGTGCCTTTTCCCACCCCTGCACTTGTTTAGCACATAGTCAGTATTAAGCATTACGTGATCATTTTTTGAGTTGGTGTATCACATTTGATATTTTTGATATCCTTTCTAGTATGTATGAAGATAAGATCTAGTAATGATGGCATATCAGTCCCTCTCATCCTGATGTGCTCCTTGACCTGTTGATTTAGGAAATATCCCTATATAAACTCAAAACTTACCTCCATGACTCCCTATCACCATAGAAATCCAAATTCCTCCAATCAGTCTCTTTATGATTGAAATCTCCCATTATCAATATTTTACCATATATATGAAGTCATTATTTTACAGCTCTATGTTATCATTGTAAATTTGTTCTGGATCGCAGCAATTTTTGGGGGATTATATAATATGAATGCCACTGTGCATTTCTTCCTTACTGTTTCTTGTCCAGTTGTGAATTGCCTGAATGGGCTGTCTTCCACTATTCCTTGAAACTTCAGGCTGTTTTTTATTAAGAAGGCCAGTCTTCATCACTCATTTCCTTTCTCTTTCCCTCCTTGCAATCATGTACCTCTTTACTATGCTTTGTTTCCACCATTCCAGCATATCAGGTTCACTTTCCCATTTTTTTTGACCCATGAATTCCAGCTGTTTACCATTAACTGTTAACCCATCAGCATTTGATTACACAACTTTCTGTTTAACATTATCTCCTAGCACTCCTACCCCTCTCTACAGTGTTTCGTTCTCATGCCTTATTTTAGTATCTCGTTTTATGTCTTCTGACTGAATTTTTACATTCTCTCCCTCTTTTCCTTTGATTTATTACATATGATGAATGCCCCGCTGAGTTCCATCTTATCTTTAAGCTTTTTAGCTTACCAGAGTACTTAAGTGTGTATCTGTCTCTGTGTTAACCTTCTCCTCTTCCTCTATTTGCACAGCATAGAGAGCTCCAAACTAGTGGGGTCACACAACTTGAAGTCTACCTTTACACATTCCTTCAAACCCCTGTGCACTGTCAGCATTTAGCCTTTCATCACCTACTTTGTTTCATTCATCCACTACCTGACTTTGTACAATATTATTTCTGTATTACTTTTCTGTATAGTTTTGTACATCATTTCTTTATACTTTTCTTGAAGAAACATGTTTGTGAGGTGTAACATGTTGATCTAAGTCTTGAAATGTTCAGTGGAGGACTTCACATATATTTCTCAAGGATTATTCATCTTTACCACCTTTGTCCCACAATACTAGTACCTTACCAATTGCAGTTTTGTCAACCTCAGGATCTTCCAGGAATGTAACTCCCAAGGTTGGCAAAGATCCTTTGTAAAAGTACTTAAGTGTATCCCTTTCAACAAGTTTTCCACTCAGACTCTCGAGTTGGTCCTTGGTTGCTCTATATTTAAAAAATGCTAAGAGACAAAGCAACCAGATACCACAAGAAACTTTTTTGAAAAGATGTCAAATGTTGAAAAGTGTCAGAGCAGTGGATGAATGGAACAACCTATGTATTTGATGTAGCAAATACTGACGGCATTTTTTTCTTCCATACTTGATCACTGTTTCCCTTGTTAGTGAGATAGCACCAGGAGCAGCTGAAGAAAAGCTGCATTTGCTCACATCCTTTCTGAAGCTGTCATGTGGAGTGCATTAAAACCACATTCTTTTATCCACAACTAGGCCTCACAAACCTTTCTATGGTTTACCCTGGCCTGTACACAATTAGGCCTCACAGACCTTTCCATGGTTTACCCTGGCTGCTTCACATGCCCTTGTTCAGTCCATTGATGGCATGTTGACCTCATTATACCACACTGTTCCAATTCATTCTATCCCATGCAAGCCCCTCACCTTCCTGCGTGTTCAGATCCTAAACACTCAAAATCTTCACTCCATCCTTCCATCTCCAACTTGGTTTACACCCCCCTTCCCCTTAAAACCCTCCTCTTCTGACACATATATCCTCTTTGTCATCCTCTCCTCACTCATTCTCTTCAAATATACAAAAAATTTCAGCTAACCCATCTCAATTCCCATAACCACACCCTTTTTATCTGTTGCCCTTTTATTTCTTATTTGATCAAACCACCTCACACCACATATTGTCCTCCAAAATTTAATTTCCAACACGTCCACCTTTCTTTGCACATCCTTATCTGTAGCCTGTGTCTTCATCAATACTGCATTGTTGGGACTACTGTACCTTCAAATATGCCAATTTTTGCCCTTTCAGATAATTACCTCTATTTTCACACAGTCTTAAATGCTCCCAGAATCTTTGCCCCCTCACCCATCCTATGACTCACTTCTTCTTTCATGGTTCCATTTGCTGCCATATCCACTCACAGGTATCTAGAATGCTTCATTTCCTCCAGATTTTCCCCAGTCAAACTCTCACCCTAACTAACCTGTCCCTCTACCCTGCTAAACCTAATAATCTTGCTTTTATTTGCATTTACTCTTGACTTCCTCCTTTCACACTCTCTCCCAAACTCAGTCACCAAATTGTGCAGTTTCTTACTTGAATCAGCCACCAGCTGCTATGTCATCAAAAACAACTGACATAATTCCCAAGCCTCCTCATCCCCTACAAACTGCATACTAACCCGTCTCTGCAAAACTTGCATTACTTCTCGCACCACTTCATTCATGAACAGATTTAACAGCCATGGTGACATCACACACGCTTGCCATAGCTCAGCCTTCACTTGAAACCACTCACTCTCCTCTCTTCCTAATCATACATATTCCGTACACCCTTGATAAAAACTCACTGCTTCTAGCAACTTTCCTTCATCATCATATACTCTTTAGAATTTCCACAAAATATCTCTATCAACCTAATCATATGCTTTCTCAAGACTCATGAATGCCACATACAAACCTCTGTTTCTCTTGGTATTTCTCACAAATATTCTTTAAAACAAACACCTGATCTACATTAGAAAAAGTGGTAGCATATAAAAGTTACAAAAAGTTGTGAGGGTAAAGTCCAAGAGACTCACCTCTTTGAATATAGAACTCCCTTCCTATGCTGCGCAAATATGGAAAATTGGCTACTACATACAAATAAAGAGATAGACTGAGAGAAGTCAGAGCCAAGCATTAGGAAGACTGAGAGAAGTCAGAGCCAAGCATTAGGATAATGATTATGTGGACAGTCACATTTCTTCATCCATTCACTCTCTTACATTTATGCATGTTCATTGTTCTATTGTGAGACATGGACTTTCACACTTATAAAACTGCCTCTTGCATTTCAGCTCATTCACTGTGGGTTGTTGTAACAGCAACACTCGAAATGACTTATATTGACTGTGGAAATGAATGTATCAATAGCAACACTCTTAAATTTTGTGCATGAGGTATTGGTGGGAAGAAAAATGGTGACAGTATTAAGAAATTGCAGTGCATGAAACTGATGCCAGACCATCCTTGGCTCCTGTCGGCCCATGTAAAGCTGAGGTATAGATACTGTAAGAATTGTTAATATCCTGGACAGAATAGATTTTGAACTCAATGACCTATGCATTGGAGAAGAAACAGAGGAAAGTGAAACAGATGACAGTGTCAGCTCTGAAATTGATGATCCAGATGCTGCACCAGGAGGACAAAAACTGATGTAGGGGTTGGGCTGCCAGCTGTCAGTGGTTGTCCATGCTGTGTACCAAAGCAGTATGTGTTCAACTCCTTGCATTTAGGCTTGACAGATGCTTGTTCTATGACAGAAACATCAGAAGACCTTAATTTCTTATTAGAATTTTTTGCTACTCAGTGGATATGATGGTGAACTGAACTAATCTTTACTATGAATATCTTAAAGAAACACAGCCAGTAATATTCCTGTCATAGTTCATTGGCTTTGTGGACTAACGCATGCTAAGAGGAAGTTTATCTCATTCTTTCTTTAATCTTAGTGATGGCTCACGGGAAGAAAACAATTAATGACTACTGGACAGTTGATAAGGTATTTAAGCAGATGATGATTAGAAAGCGGATGCCTTAGATTGCTTTCTTGCAATGCTATGCTCATTGCATATTACAGATAACACACAACTAGATGAGGGTGATGAGTTGAGAAAAATAGAACCTGCTATTGACCACGTTTGAGAAGAATACAAGAAAAAGTTCATGCTCTATCAGAAATTGTGTACTGACGAAAGTCTAATGTTGTGATGAGGTAGGCTGCATTATGTCCTTTTTCTTTGAAGACTATAAATATGCAGTATTAAAAAATGAAAACTAGACACATGTATGTAATTAAAAAGTATTGAACTCAAACTGGTACTATGGAAAAAGAAAGTAATTAAACAGATAGCATATCATCGCAGGTCCTCCTGAACTTGCCTGGTGATGGAAACAGTGTACATTATGTACAAAACAGTTATTGCCTTTTCCTTTATTTCTTCTGGCAAATTGACTTTTTCTGTATGATATGAAAATAACAGACAGACAACTAGGTAAAGTAAATGAAAGACAGTGTGGTCTGAAATGGCTTTCTTGGAAAGATCTCTATCATTTGAATATGTATCAGCAGTAATATTTATTCACAAAAAATTGATATTCAGATGAATTGATTTTTGCTGATGCAAACACTGAAGAACCTGAGTGTATTAGCATAATGAAAGTATAAAAACAGTATGTATGTGGAAAGGGAAAAACTCAGCAGTACATTCATTCATCTGGCAGTGCTATTGGGAGTTTCCTGTTGTACACAAACAAACTTTGATGCTTATATAAGGTTAAGGGAGCTACTGCAACAAGTTATATTGTTTTTTTTTGCTTAGAGATAAGTAGTCTACCAATTTCAGTCAAAATATGAAATATATAGCCCTTTGATTTATTAGAATCCATTTGCACATGGTGGATCTTTATATCTATGGCAGGTCACAGTGAATGGGTTAAATTTACTCGGTAAATTGATTCATGAAGTGAGACCAGTAGCTCTTAATAAAAATAATTTAGAGCTCTGAACCTTGAAGAATGTATTCATTAGATCACTAGTGAACAGTCAGAGAATATTGAGTAGATTAAATGAATAGAAAAATAAGAAAATAGAATAAAAGTGAAACAAGCAGACCAGTGATACTTAGGCCTACAGGTTAACACAGAAGGTAGAATAATAGACAGAAAAATATATGAAAGTGATGATGTATACAGTTTTTATTGAGAAAGTTACAAAAGTGAATGTAAAGGTAATAAATAATAGGCATAAATTAGTGATGTTATGCCACAACTGAAGATGTAATACATCACTTGGAGAAGATTATCATGTGGGGTTTGAATTTGATAACATTGTCATTGAGAACATAACAAGAATGTTGAGGGGAAACCATGCTTAGAGATGACATACCATCATGGAGATTACAAAGAGCTAGACAGTTATTTGGAGAGCATAAACTGGGAAAAGGAATTTGATGTATAGAATAGACAAAACTATTATGAAAGGTTCTGTGAAATCTGCAATACAAGGGGTTTGTGCATTGGTAGTTCTGGCAGTGAATAGACAAAGAAGATTAAAAAGAGAGAGAGATGGTTTGATAAGATATATCATAAGGAAAAAGAGCACAGGATTGTACTGTGGTGAAGATACAGCAGGCATGACAGCTAGGCAGCATTAGAAAGTGTAGGAAAAATATATATATCAAGATATGGAGGATAGAGGAAACTTTGAAAAGAAGTTTTTGGACAAGGCAGGTGATAAACTCATCAAAAAAGTAAATTGTTGGTTAGAGAGCAGCTGATCAAGCAAAGAAATTCAGAAGGAAGATTTTAAAGACAGTGAGAACTTTGCAAGAAATATAATGATAAGTTCAAAAGTTTATTCACTGTTGAGAACATTACAGCCTCAACACTAGTATGATGGGATGGGAAGGAGGAATTGGATATTATTAATGTTGTTACAAATGACTTAGGTCAGTGATTGAAAGGTATTGAACCGCATAGGCACATGGTCTTATGAAGCCTCTCTGTATGTCCCCAAGGAATGTACAGAAACACCTGACACTTGAAATGTTCAAAAACTAATTGGAAGAGGATGCATTGTCAGAGAAGTGGAAGAGAGCAAATGTCATGCTAAAAGGAATCTGGGAATTGCACTTTTCAGGAAACTCCTATTTGCAGATAATGCTTTGATTAGGTTGGTCTGTAAAGTGGTGGAAAAGATAATCAAAGAGCAAATGGATGACTACATCCAAAGGAAAGATAGAGAATAAAGGTCATACAAAATTTATCTTGCCTTTTGTGACAGAAGAGCTATGTTTTAGAGAGAGGGGATGGGGATGGATAGGTAGATTTTAGGGTGTTCAACTGCCAAAAGGCTTATGATATTGCACCAAATAGGAGGCTGGTAATGAATTTAGATTTTCTAATAGGTATAAGAGTATTGAAAATTACTGAAGATAAAGGGAACATCAGAGGAGCCTTTCCTAAGCACTGTAGGGTTACTAGTTGGATGTAGCAGGGTTCAGTCTTAAGGCTGTTGTTACTCTTGATCAGTTTACTTAGCTTTGTGGAAGGACTGGGTTTATTCTTGAATATGCTTGTAGTTGATGTTAAGGTCATGAGTGAAGTTCATGGGAAAAACATACAACAGAGGGCTCATTGATCTATGTCTAGTTTATCTGTTTTGAACTTAAGTATTTGTATTTCCATTCTACTAGTAGATTTGGGCTCTCTAAGCCCTTATCTCCTTGCCCCTGCAGAGGGCTGCCATTCCCTTCCTCGCCACAACCACAATCTTCCTCCCTGGCCACCACACCATCCCTCATTATTGCCATTCACTCCCATCTTGGCCACCACACCTTCCCTCACCACCACCTCATTCACCCTCCCTAACCACCATACTTTGAATGGTGGAATGGTATTTTTCAATGGTATGAACAATACCCCCACCTTCTTCCATCTTCATACCCTCCTATATTACTGGCACAGCCCTCCAGTTCATCAGTAAAGATATTTTCCTGAAAATATTTCATAACAGCTGCATAGGAACTAGATAATTTACTGGCAGCTGTATATGGGGATTAGTCATCATGCATCTGGTAACTTCTTCACCATGTCTCCACACCAGGGACAGACAAAGACTGCTTATAGTACAGAAGTGAATGAGGTAAATAGAGCAACAAGAATGTCCTTCTCCCCACTTTCTGTACTCTCCAGCAACTACAGTCAGCAGGAAAAAGAGTTAAAGTAAAACCGTGCATTTACGAACTAAAACTGTATGGAATTTAACAGGACAGAATAAAGAGAAAATCTTATTTTACAGGCTCCTCAAAAAGCCTTGTATGCCTCCCATGTATTTTCAAAGGCAGTACATGGCTAAGTTTTATTTTGGGCACAAGCATATGATGTTTAATGAACATTAGATAGAGATAGTTGTTAGGAACATTAGGTAGGAGCCTTTGAAAACACTGTGCTAGAGTTGCCTTGTGCCTGTGGCCTGTTAGGGGTGAGGCACTAAAGGCTTAGGACTAGCACTGGATTTCACCAGTTATGGAGACTCTTTTGCTGTGGCCACCCCCTTGAGGGAGTTCCTTAAGGAAATGGGCATTAGAGATTCAGATAGATAGATAACATATGACACTCCCAGGATGAAATCATTGTACATTAGTGCTTCTAATGGTCTGAGCAATGGCAACCCACCTTTGTGCCTTAGGCTATCCCTTGGGAAAGATGTTCTTTCTTCACTCTTCCTGGTTGCCACTTCATTTTAGGAATTTCTCCTCTAGGTACTGTATATCTCCCACCTGTTTCAAAATGGTTGGCTCTTATCTTTCTAAAGAGGAAAAAGCCTGAATTCTTTCCTGGCAGCAAGGAACTGTGGGCATGCGAGATTTTTAGGTACACCAGGCACTCAGAACATGTGATCAGGTGGTTACATCCTGCAACACCTCATTAGTGCCTTGCCTCATTTAGGAGATCAAGACTCTATAGACACCTAAAACATGTGCCTAGAATACTCCAGGAACCTTGCCAAGTCCATGCCCAGATATCTGCAGATGGTAATCAAGGCCAAAGGAGAGACAAAAGATTACTAGAATGTAAATGTGACATCATCTTTGAAAATATTAGGGGGGACGGACAAGGCTTTTTGTGGACACTTTAAAATCTTATTGTACTATCTCACTAACTGTTGCACAATGATATATTCATGGGGTTTGGAGTGAAAAAATGGGGATTGATATGTGTGTATGTATTTTTTCCTTGTGTTCTTTCACTAGATACCTAAAGTAGAAAACATGTGCCCAGATGGTTTTTGAAGCTATGTATCAATGTTCCATTGTCAGACAGTAACTCATTCCAGTGTTCAGTGCATTAGTTTGTAAAGAAAGTTTTTCCCAAATCGATGTTACATCTTTCAGCTTTAAACTTTATGCCATTTGTCATAGGCACTGTATTTTCTTGTATATCAGAAAGATTTTCATGATTTCCCTCATTGAATTTATTCTAAGTGAAGAGAGAATTAATCCTCTTAAATTCTCTTCATAGGTCAGAATTTTTAGAGATGAAATCAGTTTTTGTCCATCTTTGTACTTGTTCCAATATTTCTTTATCTTTCATTTAGTTTGAGGACAAGAATTGAACTGTAAATTCAAGTTGTATTCTTATTACAGCTTTAAAAAGGGTCAGAATTGTTTCTGGTGATTTTGCAATTGATGTTCCTAGCTGTGAAACCTAGCATTTTTTCATCTTTTTTTTTTTTACTTGCTCCTGTCGTAAGATTTCTAGCTTTGTTTCTAAGGTATCAGAGGATAAATTCAATTTAGCTGCTGTTTCTAGGGTAAGAGATGTTGCTGGATGTTTGGATACCATATTGATAAACACAAACACAGTGGGTTGCAGGAAGATCACTTTAGTAGTTATGCCTAAATTACACAAGCAGCAAAGATCCACACACAATGGTGATAACTGTGAGACTGACCCATTGGTGGGAACAAGGTGCAATTCACCTAGGACCTATGCTTACTCTACCCACCAACCTTCACTGTAATTCTGGCACACTTTCTGCTGCATTGACGCATGCTCACCAGCATTAGCACATAATAAGATTTCTAGCTTCATCGCAAAGGTCAGAGAAATTCTCTTCCATTTAACTGTGGTGTAGGGTAGGAGAAGATATTTCTGGATGTTTGGATGCCATATTAACAAATACAAACAAAGCAGGTTGCAGGAAAATCAGCTTAGCAGATATGCCCAATAGTGGTATTTGCGAGACTGATCTGTTGGTAGGAATTTGGTGCACTACACCCAAGACCCACACTTACTTCACCCATCAACCCCTCTTTCTAATGAACACACCCGCATAGTAGTGAATTTCAACCACATTAAAAGAGGAAATGGCAGAAGTATGTTCCTCACATAGTAGCAAAATCACATGAAATAACTCTTCATAGAGAAAGATAGAGAGAGGACTCATTGTATTCATATCTCAAAAGTGCATAAATTTACATTTGTCTGTGTTACATATCTGCACTTAGTTGCACTCACAACTTCACAACACTTTGTCAGAAATGGTCCTGACCAGTTGATGTGACCAGCTTCCTAAGTGCTGCATGATCCTTTTAAAAACAGAAGGGACTTCTAGAGCCACTCTATCATGAAACACACTCAACAATCCTTCAAAATACTCACTCCATCCCCTCCTCACTCCAACGCTGCCTGTTATCACTTCCCCCCTTGCCCCCTTCACCGGTGTTCCCATATGTTCTCTTGTCTTACATATATTTATATATATAAATTTATCCTTGGGGATAGGGGTGTAAGAATACTACCCCCGTATTCCCTGCGTGTTGTAGAGGATGACTAAAAGGGGTGGGAGCAGGGGACTGGAACCCTCACCTTCTTGTATTTTGAATTTCTAAAAAGGGAAACAGAACAAGGAGCCAGGCAGGGAGTGCTTATTCTTCTTGAAGGTTCAGATTTGGGTGTCTGAATGTGTGTGGATGTAACCAAGATGAGAAGAAAGGAGAGATAGGCAGTATGTTTGAGGAAAGAAACCTGGATGTTCTG
>JAYMFT010215954.1:0-11433 GCA_038088735.1 Panulirus argus
TATATATATATATATATATATATATATATATATATATATATATATATACCATCCCTATCAATTTTCTCTCTCCCTATCCTCATCATCAAGAGATCCTCTCTTCGTCACAATCACCAGACACCACGACTTCCCTCTCTACCATGCACCAGCCCTCCTCTCCTTCATCACCCAAACGTCTTTCCTCTCATGATGCATCATCCCATCCTGATCCTTACCAATCGCCAACTACTCTCCCGTCACCACCAGGCGTCGTTCCTCTGTAATATCACCTCCAAACATTCACCCCCGTCCCTCGGCAAACACCGCCATCACTCCCACGATCATCAGGCGTCTTACCTTACCAGCAAACGGGTCCGCTTCTCTTCTATCAGAACGAGGCGCCTGCCTCTTCTTCCTCCCGCCAACATCTTCCCCAAGGTCCGCACACAAGAGTTCCCATCCCTCACCAGGCCCCTCCCTCCTTACTCGCCCCCAGCAACTCCCTTGCGTCAGCCCGTCCCTCCAACACAACCTGACCACTGCCACCCGCCATCAGTAACCATCAGCGGGGAACAACGCGATGCTTCAGCGTCCCGTAAACCTTACGAACAGTAAATTTGGCCAGACCGTCCGACCAGTCAGAATGGTGGAAGGGGGGAATGAAGAGATATTTTTGACTGTGTTCAAGGAGTCCTCCTGGGGGATAAGTCGTGCCTGTGACCACTAAATGTCTGTTAGGGTGCGGGGGGGGGGGTCGTCTGGGTGAGAAGTGCCCCCAAGGGAGGAGTCAAGACGCTGGTTACGCAGCAGGGCGGTGTTTTGTTGCTGAAGCGTGTCTGCGATTACTCCTGGTGCTGGGAAATGTTTCTCTCCCTCTCTCTCTCTCTCTCTCTCTCTCTCTCTCTCTCTCTCTCTCTCTCTCTGCTCGCTCGATCCTCTTCCCCTCATCCCCAAAAGAACAATAAAACCAAAGCCAATTTCATTACGGTTATGCTTAAACGTAAATTAACTTCTGAATGAAGACGGGCATCCGGGGTCCCCAATGGTGGGTCTCATTCCACCACCACACACAACACCAGGAGTCGCCACAGCCCAGCTCCTTACCTCCAATATAGGCCTTAGACCCTGTCCCGTCCTTAGCCTGCCTAAGAGCCTCAGGTTCTTATATATTCCTCTAATGGCATCATATATCCTAGATCCGGCTAATATCACTGCCTTCCCTGGCCGGGTTTTCTCCAGCATTGAACTTTTCCCACAATACATTAGAGTTGGGGCCACGGGGCCTTCCCAGGTTGATAGATGGCGTCTCGTTCTTAAGATGGCGGCCGATAACTCTTGCTTTGATCGTGTCGTGTGTCCGCGCTTTTGACTTATACTGGAGACCCACTCAAAGAGCTTTAGAGGAAAATAGGCCATAAGGATGAAATATCTACAAGAGGACGAGTCGATAGTTGGTAGTGACAGTCACATCCATAACCCGCTCCTGTTGTGAACTGGGGCATCCTGACGGTATGGAGGTGACGGTGGAGGTTCCGTGACTAGGTGGAAGGGACAGTGGAAGAAGCACTTTGAAAGGAGGAGGAGACGACAGAGGCTTGATTATGAGGAGTAAAGGCAGGTGGAGGCATCCTGATGAGATGAAGGTAAAGACAGACGCTCTTTGACGTGTTGGAGGTGACAGAGGAGGCTCCTTATTAAGGAAGGGAGACGGTAGAGACTCCATGTGACGGGGTGGAGGCTCCTTGATAGAGTGAAAGGAACGGCGATGAGTTGAAGGTGACGATGCAGAGGTTACCCCTTAATGGTAGAGTCTCCGTGACGGGTGATGGAGGTGACGTTAGAAGTTCCTTAACTGATGTAAAGGTGACGAAGGAGGTTCTGTGACGGTGGAGGTTCCGTAACGATCATAGGGTTTATAAGGGTGTGGGGACGACGTTGAAGGCCTTACAACTCATATGAATATCACGCTGTAGGCTCCATGACGGGCGAGGTGACAGTGGACACCCCTTAACGAGTATGGAGTTAAGGAAAGAATCTCCAAACTGGTTTTGAAGTGATTCTGGAGGCTTTGTGGCGAGTTTTGAAAGGACAGCGGAGGCTCCGTGACAAGTGTGTTGGTGACGAAGGAGGCTCCTTAATGGGTTTGAAGGTGATGGTGGGGACTACGCGGTGTGTGCAGTGACGATGAGGACTTCGTGATGAATGTGGTGATGACGATGGGGACCCCGTGGCTATTGTGGAAGTGATGGTAGAGCTCACTGGAGGATGCGAAGGTAACAGGAGAGGCTCTGTGATGGCTTTGGAGGTGATGATGTACGCTTAAATGTGTGGCGACGCTGAGCGCTCTGAAAGAGATGTAGAAGGGACGGTAGAAGGTTATAAGGCTGTGGAACTGTAATGGAGACTCCTTGATGTAATTATTGGTTAAACTAGAGTTGACGAGGCTGTGGTGGAGGTTCTGCAGCGGATACGGAGCCGCGGGGTTGAAAATGATGGTGTGCAGACTGGAGGAGGATGTGTGACCAGTGTGACGGTAACGATGGCTTCTTCGCAATCAGTGTGGAGGTGCTGTCAGATGCTTTGTGGCGATAGAGGCTTCGTGATTGGATCAGGGACTATACTTAGTGAGGACACAGACTCGCTAAGAGGCTATGTGACGAGTGTTGAGGTAACGCTGACAATATTTGAACGCTTGTGGTGACGGTGAAGGTTGCTTAGGCTCCGTGACGACTTTAAACTTCATGAATGTGGAGGAAATTGTGGAACCCTCTTTGCGATCAATTCCGATGGGAGTGAACGCAAAGGGACTGTGTCTCAATTTTGTGCAGGCGAGTGACGGAGGAGACTCCATATCGGATGTGGAGGTCACACGAGAGGTTCCGTAACGGGCGTGGCTTTGACGTTATAATGTTCCGTGACCGGCGAAAAGTCGACTGCGGAGGCTACGTGACGGGTGTGAGATGCAATCGGGAGCTCCGTGCCGAGCGCAGCGGTAACATGATTCTTGTCTGCACAGGATGATATGAACAGGACCATTCACAAGTGTCCGCGAACGTATGATCGCTCTGGAGATGGAGTGACGACGTAATAAAAAAAAAAAACACAATGATAGACGAGATGAGGTTCATATCATGTTTTATTCTGATCCGAGAGAAGATCATTCCAGCAATCACCCACTATAACGAAAGACCAACACTTGAAAGTCGTTCGGAGAAAAGTTGATTATCATGGCATCAGCTTTAGACAATGACACTGCTATTCTGTGAAAGTTCGTTTGAAAGCTTTTGATGGAAAATGTTACGCACGGTTTTGTTGAATTTATGTTGGATAAGTTTTCTTCGTCGTGTATGACGAAGTCTTGACCATGTGTCACCTCTCGTTGTGGTAAGGTTGTGGGTAACGAGTGAGCCCGATGAGGCATGGAAGTGAGGACGAGGAGCTGTGGTTGTCAAAATCAAGTGACGTTATGGTGCGGATAAGAAAGCCAAATGAGGGCTGAGGGTGCGTAATGGGGCGAGGTAGTGAGGTTGAAGATGTAAAGTGCTAAGGTAAAAGGGATTTGATGAGGCTGAGAGTGTATGACGATGATCATGTTAACTCGAGACTAAAAGTATTACAATGCACTATATCTATACTTCCGACTCTCTCGGCTCTGACTATTGGGAGGGCTGAAAGTGCTGCCATTGCGACCCAACTTGATGGTAATAAAATTAGGGAGGAGCGTTCGAATAAATACCTGGGTACTTCTACCCGACAAACTTAAGTTTTATATACTCATTTCTCTTGAACTCTTAGAAACCACAATCACTGACATTTCAATTATCTCAGTTCTTTATCTTTTAATACTATCCCCACATACCCCAAGAGCAAAGCGTAGCATGCTTGTATCTGAAGCCCGATACACATATGAGAGCATTCCTGATAAAGGCACTGAAATCAGATTCTTGTACATTTTCTCTCACAAAAGTCGCCGAGAGCATGACAAAGTTCATTTAGCCAAACTTTCCTCCCATAAAGGGGCTGTTGAACATAACCGTGGGCTATCAGTTAGAAATCTTAACACTGTTATTACGAAGGAACTATCATTAGACCTATTTAAATCAAGTAGACTATGCAAATGGGCATTTGTAGATGCGTCTTCTACTGTATTATAAGGGAAAAGTGTTGAGTGAAATGTGTGTATTGAGAAAGTAATGAGTTCAATAGACTGCAAGATGTTGTCATTGGTATATTATTCATATTTAAGCTACGGGTACTATCGGTGCTTTGGCCTATCTGGAGAGGGTACTAATGGAGCTTTGACCTATTTGGAGATGTTAATGATATGGATTATAAAGTTTGTGGCCAGACACATGGACACACACACACCAGAACAGAATTCTTAGATTTTCAGAAAGTAGCTTTTTATCGATATGTCCAAACAAACCCTCCAAGAAACGGTAGAGCACCTCAATCTTATTGATACGATAACAAAAATTCTCAAATTGTGTCCAGTCTTTGCATCCAACAGACGAATTCAGTAAAGGAAAGATTGTAAGCTTGTGTAATGAACCAACTTTGGAAGAGTTTATGTTATCATCTGGCCACTGAGGCCCAACAAAGACCCTCTGTGATCTCAAGTAATCCTTTTTTGCAAGCGCTCGCAGGATAAGCACGGGGTATACACAATGAACTAACCGCTAATAGCCGAAAATATCAAGTCAAAACGAGGAGGCGTGAGATTGATGAAAGTTTTCAGTGGTGAAGCTGAGGGATGTAAGTACTGAGGCTGAGATGGAGGTGTGATGTGGGGTTAAAGAGATGGAAGGAAGTTAGGAGCATAGCGGCCAGGTTGAGAAGGCGGGATGAGGTTATGAAGACGTAGAACTGTTGTTGATGATGGGTGGTGGTACGGTAGATGGTGCGTGGGTGAAGGAACCAGACGGTAGCGTCACACTCCAGCGGACGCAGGGCGGGGTCGGGCCAGACGGGGTCTTGCCGCATGAAAAACGGTAATGTATGCGAGGAGTGGGACTCGAGGGGTCCGCTGCACATATAACATACAGCATTTTTTTTTTTCCTAAAGACCTCCGCAGGGTCCTGGGAAGGGTGAGAAACGGCGTCGTGGAGGCATGACCGTGTCTGTCTGGGGAAAAAAAGCAAAACCGCTATGTGAACATGCGGAAGGAAAATTGCAACAGAATTATAGACAGTTCCTTTTCAACTGCCTTTTGAAACAATGACCTCTAAACCTCAGCGAAGCCAGTGACGTAAACACCAACTTTGCCTTGATATCTACCATGGTCGTCCAGTTTCTTTCGAGACATAAGAAAATCCAAGATATATGAATTGTCAAACAGTCATGTTTGGCAGCGGAAATAATTGCATTCATGTTGTCAATCTCACTTTGAATCAGTACAGGGTGAGGCCTTGGTTTTAACGCAATTTGAAGACTTCCTCGATCTACAACCTTCTTTTAAGGATTAATGATTCAAATAAATTTGTAAATACAAAATAATCGAATTCACCTCTAGAACTAAATCTTAAAGTTTTAAAGCAAATCTGTTGTGGTTCATCCAGGTGAAAATATAATGCGCGTATTCTCTTTTTCCTTTTCATCAACTGTCTCTGAAGAGGGAGAAGTTCGCCGAACGAGATCCCGTGATAAAATGGCTTCAGGTTTGCTGCACTTCCTGCTCTGTCAATAAACACACCCGAGTGGTGTGGGAACAGACCATCGTTGCCATACAGCTTTGTGCTTTCGTAAACGATCTTCATCCGCAACATTGTTGCAGTGAACTATTATCATCCCACACTGCGACGTATATGTGGGTGAAGGAGCACTGTGCAGCAGCATGAGTGACGAGACGCCACTATTGGACCCTTGTGAAATGAGGTGTCGCTCAGCGAGCAACAGTTAACCTTAGTGTCCGGTAAGGTGTTCGGCAACCGTTGCTCTGCATCGTAGTGTTTTCATCAGCAATCATGTGGAAGATTTCTCAGCAGAAACCCGTGTCAGAAAACTGCAAAGCGTCAGCGGCCTTTCAGAGACGATCATCATAATGTTGCCTCTCAGTAAAACGAGCCATTGAACAGTCACTGTCCAGCAGTTATTATGATAATGTTGTCTTTTGCTGAAAACTGTGGTGAACGGCAAGAGTGTCAGTGGACAACCATAGTTCAGCAGGAAGACGTATGTTCTTATCCAATGCTATTAGTGAAAGGTTATCTTTTCCCGTAGAAACAACGAAAAAAAAAAATCTGGTCGCGTAGATTAGCCTAGATTACTTTCAACACGTCAGTTATGCCTATGTAAATGCATATGTGCCGACTGAACAAATCCACTGACACCTATTAATACGGATATATTTACACATATGTGCAAAGACGTAGATGAATGTGAAACTTCACGATGATGACTTGTCGACCTGAGATGTCGTCATATTTCAAGTTCGTCACGCATTTTCTTCATGTAGGGCTATCGGATGTGCATCTCCGTGAGGACCATCTCCCCTTTCTGTCCATATATCTTGGAACTCTGACCTCCCATTATGATCATCTGAGATGAGTGTCGACCAGGTCTCCACGCAACGTTTTGCGGCTGAGATTGCCATCTGAAATTACGACGACCAACCAAGACGTCCTTCCCATACCTTCTGTTCCTGACCATTCACTGTGTCCATCTATTCTGTTCATCATTATCATCATCATCCACCATGATCTTAATAATGATCGTCTACCTCATCCCTAAATAGTAAACTTCCATTACGACTATCATCCAAGACCATCTGCCATTGCTACATAATCTGTCTCTACGCTGTGGCCATTCATGGTTTTTCTTCGTAGGATCCAAAGCTAGCCATAGTGGCCCACCCCCACTACCCTTTTATCCTTCTTCAGTGGTAGTCCAATATATCTCTCCACTAAGTTCATCTTATACTGAAACACATGAAAACTTAGCCATATATATATATATATATATATATATATATATATATATATATATATATACATATATATATATATAACTTTTTTCCATTCTTTACAACCTGGTACTATAAGCTGCCATTATCCCTCTCCATTGTGTCCACCCAGTATGTCCACATGGTAATCATAGCATCATCCTGGCGATCAACTGTGATCTTTCTATCATCTCCCAAGGGTCGCTGGTCCGTGGGTGTACGTGACGCGCCGGGCCGTCCATGATCCCCGGTTGAGGTACGGGTAATCCCTAGGTTGCGCTCCCCGGCTGTGTTGTCTGGCCGGACCAAAGACATCCAGCTCCCAGGTGTTTGGCTGCTGCTTAGCCCAGGCTCACCTCGAGGCAGGGGAAACATTTACCTTTACTCAGGCGGTGGGCAGGACGAAGGACAGCAGCATATTGGTGCGTGAGGGGCGTGCGTGCTACGTATATGTTGTTTAGCGATAGACGGTGAAGTGATGGAGTGGAACATAAAGCTGGTGAGGTTGCTGTGTGTATGTTCGTTAGCGCAGGTCCGTGAAGGGACGACGGTACAGCGTATGCTAATGAGCGCGCTCTAAAGGTGCAGTTGATGGCGCATGGCAAGCTGTTACCTACAGCAACAGGACAATGGTGTGCCTCCCTGTCCCCCAAGCGAGGCAGTTGCCAGCAGGAAGGACAAGGGAGGAATTTACAACGACGGTCGTTCTTAATCTTTCATATACTCCTTCTTGACGCAGGTCTGGACGGTGTATACGCTGGCTTTTGCTCCTCACCGACCATAAGTGTGTCTTTATTAAGTATACGTTATAAATGCAGTACCAAAATCAGCGAATCTAATTTTCATAACTGACTTTTATATATGACGGCAATGTTCTTTCATCACGCTATATCATTACCATTCAATCCATATATGCTCCAGTATAATACCCATAAAACCAAAGATTTCAACAGAATTTACCCATTAAAAGTCAAAGATGTTTCGAAATAATACTATACCTTTCTATTATACGTTGTAACCATTCATTACTGCAGATCTTAAAGCATTCGTTTGTCATTAAGATCCGCACGTGTTTTGTATCGTATAATCATTGAGGAAAATACTTATCACCGCCATCTTGTTTACCTCTTGACTTCGATGTCACGTGATAAGGGCGGCGTTACAGGAGTAGCGACCTCCGCTCGCCCTCATCTCCGCCACCTTCCGCCCATAAAATATTAGCGCTTCGCACGTCACCTGTTTGGAGCTTGTAAAACACGACATATGAGAAGTCGGAAGGAATATTTCTTCCCTTTGATGTCTTGATGATCGTCCATACCTCCATAGTATTTCATTTTCCTGAGGGTTGGTCTTTAAGGGTAAGGGGAGCGAGGAGTGATGTAGTCATCAAATTTTACATATAGCATTCTGCGCATTCATCGAGCTCGGAATTCCTATCAAATGAAGTACTGTACAAATGAAGACATCATAATATATAAATCCATCCAGTGTAATATATATATGGCATACCTCTTTTTTTCATGCCCTCCCCATAAAGTCAGGGTCATAATCTATATACCATAGTTATGGCCACATTTAAGCTCGTCGTCCGCCACACTGCCAGATTCCCGCCTAAACTTCGCACCATAACATGTGTCGTGTGGCGGGCGGCAGCGGCCCCAGGAATTTAGCACCCTCTCCATCAAAATTTTACACCCCCTCTACCGTGCAATGTGGAATTCGGAGCCCTAGAGCCAAGGGATTGGCGGGATCACTATCTCTATGAGCCTCGTGAGGATAGGGAAGACGGGCTCGCTCTCCCTATCCATCAAGGCGAGGATGGCCGCACGCGTCCCAAAGCTGCCAGCCAGCCAACACGTGTTCGACTCCCAACGTTTTAAAGCCCGAAGAATGTCGGGTCGCGGGGTTAAAGTTTTAGATCTGTTTCCCTTAATGGCTGCCAGCCTCCACGTTTATCATCCTTATTACTGACATCAGAGGCGACAGCTGGGACCTGGAAGCTTGAGTGAGCCTGAGGAAGTCCTTGGCCTAACTGGGTCTTAACATTAAGTTCTCGACAGCCTCGGTTTCATCCGGTCGGGATAGAGAAGATATGAAAGAGGTTTTGTGAGAGATAACTTTTTTCTGTCTGTCTATCTATCTATCTATTTATCAAACTATCTATCTATCCATCTATCTATCTATATTTCAACGGACTTCCCATTTCAGGTTACACCTCAAGTAAAAAAGTCACCTGTGGTGAGGCTGTTTCATCATCAGTTGACGGAACAGAGTTCAATCTCGTCAAAGAGCTATTCGTTTAAAAGGAGTGCATCCTATCCCTGCGATTGAATGTTGCGCAACTTTGAAGCTGCAGGGGTTCTTGAATTAGGATTTTGGGGTTATAGCCCCTGGATCCTTTTGTGGAGAGAGAGAGAGAGAGAGAGAGAGAGAGAGAGAGAGAGAGAGAGAGGTTATCACAGACATATTTATTACTAAAAAGTTTCCTTGTAACAACATCATTGTATATCCTCAAAAGCTGAGGATTTAGATGTGTCACGATTCACCTCATTAGAATCTATTAATGCTCTGCTCAGCATTGGAAGTCTATCAACATCAGATATCACTCGCCGTGGTTGTAAATAATTAGGCGACCATTCTCCTGGACAAGCTGGCGTTTTTATCCTGTACTCCCATGGCTCACCCGGACAATTGGTTGAGGATTTACCTCGCTCGAGGAGAAGAGATATCTTGTAGCAGGGTGTAAATTCTCCCCTGATATACGATTAACCAATCCGAGAATAATGATTACTTGTACCTTACATGACGACTGTAGAGCGGAAATCTACATTACACTAATGCATAGCTTTAGCCTAAACCTTTGTATGTAAGGGAATACACGCTTGAAAAGTATATACAGCGTTTGAAAGTGTATAGAGTGCATTTATACAAACAGATACATAAGGTCTATTTGTATAGTCTGTGAGCATGAGACGTGTTCATGGGTAAGGGAAGGAAGAAATCACCGCCTCACACTTACCACGTCTCGTAAGTTGTTAGTAATGTCAAATCGGCAAATACGTGAGTAATTTTGTATCATTTTTACGATTTACATTTTTCTAGCTTCATGACACCTATCAAATACCATTTCTATTTCTTTATTTCTTTATGTGAATATTTATTTGAATCCTGAGAAATTCGGTATCAATTTTACGATTTACATTTCTCTGGCTATCAAATATTTCTTCTATTTCCTGATTAGTTTATGTGAATGTGTATCCGATTCCAATGTCTGCTCAGTCTATTGATTTTCTCTTCGTTTTCTTTCGTTTATTTTCATGCTCTTCTTTCCGATCTTTTCCCCCGTTTTCCAAACCCCATTTTCGCATTTTCCTACATAATCCTTTCTGTTTGTTGGTTTTCCCTCAAAATTTTTCTTCCTTCTGGCTGCCACCATATCCTCATCCTCCTTCCTTTCTTCATACTTGTGCTTCTCTCTCTCTCTCTCTCTCTCTCTCTCTCTCTCCCTCTCTCTCTCTCTCTCTCTCTCTCTCTCTCTCTCCGCTACCCACCCCCACCTGTATCTACTTACATCTACACTCTGTCTCCTCCATATTCTGTCCTACATATTCCCTAAACAAGTATTCCATCTCCTCATACCCTTCCCACACTTTCACTTATCCTCCCCTTATCTCATAATATCACTGACACTCATTCTAACTTTTCACATTCCTTCCCTCACATCCATGCCCCTACTTCACAATCCATCTCCATCTCCTTAGCTAATACACTCTTTCTCCTTCTATATCCTGTGTCATATCCTCGTTTTTAATCTTTTTTCCATCTTCATTCCCTTCCTCCATCTTCTTTTTTTCAGTCCATCTCTTCGTCCTTATTATATCATATTCATCCTGTCATGCCAAGTCTTTTTACTCACCAGCACTCTGCACCTCCTCCTCGTCCTGCCGCGTCTCATTTCACAGTCTCCTCATTCACTCCCACCATCCTCATCATTCAACCTTCACCCCCTTCTCATACTACATCCGTCCTCCCTCTATAGTCATTATATTTTTTTGTCTTTCCACCTCTCTCCCATTTCCCACCTCCATTTGCCTTCCTCCTGCCATCTCTCCCGTCTTCCTCTCTTTCCCTTGGCCAGCCTTGACGCCACCCGACACTATGCAAATGAGGCAGACACCTACGGTTATCGGGCAAGTTTGTTCAAGCTTGGCGTCTCCTCCTCCAGACCTTGGCCACCCCTGTCCTCTCACTTCGTACCCTAGACTTAAGCGTTTGGTCGCCATTCTCTCTGGTATCTTCTCTTCTTCTTAAATGTTATTATCTGGTCTTGTTTCTTCTCCTTCAAGTTCTTTTGCAAGTTACATATTCTTTCATCTTATCATTATAGCTCTCTCTCCTTAAACACACACATACACAGACACTCAGACACACACACACACTATATATATATATATATATATATATATATATATATATATATATATATATATATAGAGAGAGAGAGAGAGAGAGA
>JAYMFT010215965.1:0-11433 GCA_038088735.1 Panulirus argus
AAAATATAATAAATAAATAAATAAATATATATATATATATATATATATATATATATATATATATATATATATATATTTAATGTTTTATCCATATTCGCCACTTCCCGCATCAGGATATTAAGCTACCATAACACAATGCATCACTGTCTCAATCTAACAATGAATGACCTGTTCTTTTGAGTGCGAGAAAAACTTATACGACGTAATGTCCCAATACACAATCCACTTATGATGGAACTGTTCCTTTCACACTAGTGCTTCACTCTGGCAATACTGATTATAGCTGAGTCAGGCTACTGGGTATCTATATCTCGGACAGGTCATGTTTATGTCTTGTATTATATCTCCTCTCTCACAATCAAGTTCTCAACGTTTGTGTTCTGCATCTCTGTTTGCCACCATTGTTTGCCATGAGTTCTCCTGCATTCACAACTATAGGAGTCTTCATATCATCTTTATGTCCAGTTCCTTTTTCTCACCTCAATGCAACACTACATTTTTATTTTTATTTATGTCAGATCCTTTATTTCTCACACCACTTTGATCCCCTTTCACCTTCTCTGTTCTCTACGAATACGTTTTTCCTTTTCGTTTTTTTTATATATATCTCAAAGAATACAATTTTGTCTTTAAATATCAATGTTAAGGTTTGTCTCTGGCTTTAAGCTACTTTCATAAAGGTGTCTTATTGTGAATTGTTTCATAATCCTTAACACAGACTCCAGGTGTTAAAGTCTTACTGAAAGGAGTACAAGCAGTTAGTGCGTAAGTGGCTTTAGAATCGTCTTTAACAACTGAAGGCGCAAAGGATCTTTCGGTTGGTGGTTGTAGCTTGAGGATGACGACCTTCATGGCCCTGGCAGTTGATAGGCCTAAAGCCCAACCAGCTCAGTGAGTCACCTCCTGACGACCAGTGAGACAGGTCTTCACGACCGGTCTTCCCGTGGCTCAAGGGTTATCTAAGACGGGGAACTCCCCCCCCCCCCCGCTCTTACCTGGGCAAAAACTCTATGTTTCTTATGTATATCATTTATATATACATTTGTTCCAAGCATTATTTTTGTGTTAATGACTGGCTGTTCAGATCTACACCACCACAGTTCCGGTCATATATTTCAGTCTCTAGCATCACCTTCGTACAATACATTTGATTTGGAAAAGACCAGAAAAATCCTCTGCCTCTCTCTCAGTCTCATACGCACTCGGTAATATTTTCTTTTACTAGTCTTTGAAAACCTTTTAGTGCAAATTGGAGTTCACAGAGTAAAGAGCAAACCATTTATATCCGTCGGGTCTGTAGCACTCATGTCCCCTCCTAGAATCAATCACGAACAGTGTGTGTCGACCACTCACATTCTAGAAAGATTCTTGTTTTGTTTTGTTTTACTCACTTTCCAAATAATTCTGTGAAATTCTTCACCATAGCTCATAGCTTTCAACACTCACATGAGCGGTACATCGCTTCTTTACATAATTGATCTCTTACCTTGATACTTCAACTTCACCTATTGTTTGCACTACAAAAAGATATGCATTTGCTTATTGATGCATTCAGTTATGTATTCATGTGTGGGGGAAAGAGTTAGCAACGCTGACCGTGACGCATTCACGGGCCGCCCAGGGTCGAGTGAATAGGTTCGAATCCTGGTGGTTGCGGCAGTCGGTCCACACTCAAGCCAGCTGTCCTTTCTTCCCTAAGGGTTGGTTGGTGAAATGGGTACGTGGCATATACTAAGCTATTAATGGCGTTAATGAGATGGTCTTGATTAGGGCATTCAGTGCCGTCTCAGCTAACAAAGAAAAAAATAAGCCCCTCGCTCTTTACTCTCCTGTAAGCTTACTGCTTATTTTCATGGCTCCATAAGCTCTTGCCGAGGAAATGTTCCTTACATCTTCCCTGGCTTGTTTTGTTCACTCAATTTTGAACGGTTTCCTCTTTTGAAATAAAAATTCCTTAGGACAACATTACTGAATCCACTGAGGACCTTGAAAGTTGGTCTTGTCTTCCTTGTCCTTCTCTTTCCTCATACTGATAGCAGTCGGACTACATTCTTCTCCCCGTAAGCAACTTTCCTTACTTCAAGTACAAGTTTGCTGCTGTATGTTAAACCCTGACAACTCTACATGTTCATTTATGTAAGGGAACCACCAACCTGTTGATGTACAAACTCATTTAAGACTGACATGTTGTGTCAGTGTTGTCTGAAACTTCTCCTTGTCCATGTGCTTGACAGCAATATTGGCAATAACTGTGATGTAGTTTGCTTCCCTGACATCCCCTCTAATAAGATATTTCAGGTGAAGGGCGTGGCGCCCTGCCAACCCTGAGGTCCCTCTCACAGGGAGAGTCTTGCGAATTGCTCCCCTCGAGATGAAAGGCACAGAGTTGCTCTAGATTCACTGCAACTCTCCTGCAGTAGAGTTCCTTTGACTTAGATTTATCAGCCAAGCATCTGATGAATGATGAATCCTATACAGTTGTCTCTGTAAGTTGCCATCATCTGTAATACATTGTGTTTCTCTCAGAGTCACGTACAATCACAGCCAAGTATGACTTGAGTCTCACTGGCGGGTAATTCATATAGTATCAGGAATATCAACATCCTGAAATTACAGTCGTGGAAAACACCACTGTATAAATCAATCGAAGTTTAAGAAGTCGCCTCTGACTTGTGTCTTCTCGTCCCTCTCAAGCAGTCAACTTCTAATATACGAGTATGAATCACAGCCTTCCCTCTGATGCCTGACCGCAATTCAAGTCCCTTTACCACTCTTTTGTGGGAGACAATGTTAATATCGTATACTAGTTTCAGTACTCGTGGTCTATCAAATTACCTATACTTTTCCAAGGAAATATTCTGTCACCAATGGCTAGCAGGTTTGTGTGAGTCTCCCTCCTTCAGGACTGGTTCTATATCATCCATCATGTTTCCATACTGCAAGTAGTAATTGGTTTTCTGATCAAATTTACTCGTGAGTTTCGAAATAAACTTTTCAGCTACAATATTCAGAAATCTCGGGCAATGTCTCTGACACCTTCCTTAAAGATGGATACTTCATTTGCATTTATCATTCCCTGGATATCAACCTTTCTGTCAGTTCACTTCCATGCAATATCTCGAGCACCTGCCCAGTCGTCTCTTTACTTGCTGAGTGTGCAAAACAGGATGCAGTCATGGGTCCAGCTCCGTCATAACTTTATAGGAAAACTGCACTTTGGAACTTAGCATTTGTCACCATCTATACAGCCTTCTAGTTCAGCGCCTCCATCCCCCGAGTTCCTGCGGTCAGCTGTCATTTCCGTGACTGGCAATCAGCTGTTTATATAGTCATAAAGCATCAGCCATGCCTATGAATATATTTTTCATAATCCTTTTTTTTTCGGTGTACTGAAATCATCTCTTACCCTCGTATAGACTACAGACCCCCTTCCACCCTTGACAGTTGAAATTTCGCTATATATTCCACTCGACGTCTCGGCCGTTATTTGCCTTTTGAAATTTCGCTAATCTGGCCACATTGTCTTATCTCCCCTACTGTACACTTTTCAGCAATAGCATTCATCGGTTATCATCCTTCCTGTAGCTTCAACAATACCTCTTCTGCTACTGTTCCGTATCATGGCCATGGAAAGAGAGTGTTCCGTGGTACAGGCAAGTGCCAAACAAAACTTAAACTATGATTCAAGAATCTACTTTCCTGAAAAGTCGAGAGGAGGACATTTCTGGCTATTGTTAAGCATTTTCATGCTACATTTGCTCTTCTGTCGACATGTATAAGAGTTGCTCTTAAATGCTCTTCATTTCTAAGATTTCCCTCATTTTCCTCTATTCTTTATCGCTTAGATTTACGTCTATTTCCTTTAGTATTTGCTTATCAGTTACTTCCTAGTCCTGAAGCATTGCCTGAATACTTCTCTCGAGCACAGTGTCAGTCTTCATTTTCTTCCAAGCTGTTGTGCGTGCGAATGAATTTCAGTAATGAGGGTGAGTCTTCCTCTGGCCTTGGCGTACTCTATGACGTGTTGGTACCGGGTGTTGTGAACACACTCCGGGAAATTAACGATCTAATATATCCAATATATTTTCATACAGTTAAGGTTCCTCATAAAAGAGAATAGCACTATCTTGACTGTAACTTTACAACGCACGTTTGCAGTACATCATGGAACCTGAGAGTTTTTTTTTATTTTACGTAGAAGACCAACCTCCCTCGACCATAAGACTTTTCTTTGCATCGTTGTTAGCGTGTACCTGCTGAGGACGAGCGTCCACAATTCTACAGCCTTACTAGGATTAGTGTCAATACTGATCTCGTTCGAAAGCCCAAGCGAGACTCCTCGTCTGACGTCACACAAGGGACCCCACAGAGGGTCTTCTTGAGTCTGTGGCTTCAGCTCACGTGGACGCAGGTATTCGAGGGCGCCAAGCTGGCATTTTTGAGTTTTTTTGCAGAAATATCTGGTTTCCCTGGCGAACTGCTCCTTCTCCATTTTGACGTTAATGAGAAATATGAGATTCTTCATATATCAGTCACTACAGGTGATGTCACTAAATAAGTCCATTCCTCTCTCCTGATGTGGTGGATCCATTAAAGACGATAAACTAATGATTTAAGGTCAAGACCATACCCAAACTGACGACGAAAAACCGAAAATAAACAAATTGCTTCTAGAGAAGACCCGTTTAGTACCGAGTTCTGTATGTGGTACATGTCGGGTAGTGTATACATGTGTATAGAATGCTTGTGTACATATGTATACATTGCATGTGTATGTTGTATGTCGGTGTGTGAGGGTGTGCCCAGTACATTGTTGTGTCGTCTGCTTCATTATGAAGTTCAGTGGGAACGTCGCAACACTGATGGCAGATAGCGGGCTGCCATCAGCAGGCTCCTCACACGATGACAGGCGAATCGGTTCCCACATAACATGCGAACACAAAACGACGGTTGGGCAATTTCCTCCGCATTGTGCAGATGGCTAACAACCAGCGTGACTCAATGTCCACTTTTATTACACAACGTCTCAAGCGTTATACTAAATGACGAGTTTAATTACACCGTCTTTAGCTTGTCCTGACTGCCAATTATCTTGTTACAGTGAAAGCATCCAGTAATGTCTGTCTGGTAACACTTCTTTTTTTTTAGTTTCTTTTGTGTCCAGAATGCCTCAGACTTTTGCTTATTCCAGGAATCAACCTTATATCTACGCCAATAAAGCCATTGTTAAATCTTTCTTTATCTCATATCTTTTCTCTATCCCTGCGTTAGCGAGGTAGCGCCAGGAACAGACGAAGAATTGCGCCCATTCTTTCACATCCATTCTTTAGTTGTCGTGAGTAATGTACCATTAAATGTTAGGCCCACATTACGGCTGATCCTCTTTCCCCACATATAAGGTAGTCGCATCTCTCCCAGGTTTTCCTCAGAGCTTGCCTCACTGAGTTCTTGTTCAAATTATTTTCGATCCATTTAGCATAAGAACATAAGAAATGAGGACACTGCAAGAGGCCTTTTGGCCCATTCTAGGCAGGTCCTGAGTCTGTCCACCCGACAACCAACCGACTGATCCCATAAACACATTCAACCTTGGTTTAAAGTTTAGTGAAACTTATCTAATAATTTCTAGAAGTCTTGTTCTCGAAGCGTGTTAAGCACCTTCTGCAACTCGTGCTGGATCTCCTCTGCGGTGTCAAAATGGTGACCCTTCAGCTGAAACTTCATCTTCGGGAAGAGGAACAAGTCGCAAGGTGCCAAATCTGGCGAGTAGAGTGGGTGTGGTCGGGTCACTGTGTTGTTGCGGCCAAGAAATTCACGAGTTACGAGAGCTCGATGAGAGGATGGAATGTCGCCATGAGGCATCCAATTGCTCTCGCGCCACATCTCAGGCCGTTTCCGCCGAATGTCCTCCCTCACGCGCCGCAGAGCATTGCAGTAGAACTGTCCGTCCGTTCACGGCCTGGCCATTGGGGACAAATCCACTGTGAACAACCCCACGAATGTCGAAGTAAACAATGAGCATGCTCTTGGTAGCAATCCGGACCTGCCTTGCCTTCTTCAGTCGTGGAGATTTTGGGCTCTTCCACTGTGAAGACTGTTGTTTGGTCTCAGGGTCGTACCCATAGACCCAAGTCTCGTCCCCAGTGATGACCCTCGACATGAAAGTTGGGTCATCCAGGGCACGCTGATGGAGATCTTGACAGACCTTGGCATGATGCTCCTTCTGATCTGGGGTCAGAAGCCTGGGAACGAACTTTGCAGCAGTGCGGTGCATGTTCAAATCAGACGTTAGGATTGCCTGCACTGTTCCATATGACACGCCAGTGATGGCAGCTATGTCCTTAATGGATCTCCGATGATCTTCATGCACAAGTCGTTGAATTTTTTCCTCATTTTCAGGGGTTGAGCTTGTGGAAGGCCGCCCAAATCTCTTGTTGTCATCCAGTGAGGCTTTGCCGCTTTTGAATTCTGCGTGCCACTCAAAACACCTCGCATGACTCATTCCTTCATTGCCATACTCATGATGAATCACGTCAAAGGTTTCAGTTGCAGATTTACCAAGTTTGACGCAGAATTTGATGTTTGTCCTCTGCTCCAGTTTGCTGTCCATTATGAAATCGCAAATGTGCATGTGCATGTGGTCAAAAAAGAAAAAAAAATCCCATAGAATAACTCATGATGTTCACAGAATGACTCCACTCGGCAGACTGATCGATGATGGTTATGCCTAACTGTCACAGCATGCACATCGCCTTACTGCCATCTGTTGGTGTGCTGTGGAACTAGTTTCGGAAATCTTTGATACCACCACGTATTCCATCTCACCAGCAACAATTGGAGGAAGCGACCACTTCAAATAAGTTGTAGTGCAGTCTCCCCCTGATATTCTGTGTAAGTCCTTAGATGAGGGTGCCTTCCAACTGTTTGTAGTTCCTTACCATTATTAAGATCTGGTGCAAAGGAAATGATTAGTAAGAAATATTTGATACAAAAAGAGAAATATCACACAGTACCTAATAGACCCATTTACAACACAAAGTTTGCCCAACGGCCCAAGGGTTCTGTTCATATCCAGAATTTGTAGACAGTTGATGGCTACTGTATTATATTCATAGCTTTTAAACAAAAAAATAGACACATAGCTAGTTTCTTTCATGTTGCAGTAATGCTTAGTATTTCCCATGGTCCAGAGAGTGAAAATTTTTGAAAAAAATACCTGCTGAATAATATGCTACTGCAAATTTTGAAAATCTGATTTAATGTTCCTTCCTAATACTTCTATCCATTTCTTCAATCATTTTGCCTAAAGGCAGGGCTGATGCATATTGCTCACTGCAGGAAAATCTAGAGTTAAAAGAATGAGTTGTGCAAATTAAGTGTTGTCACTTGATATGTGTGACAAGGAGAGATTGCTTGTTTGTGGACAGAATGCCAGCAGTCCACTTGTGGGTGAGGAAGAAAAAAATAGATAGCTGAATAAAGGGCTGGCTCACCACACAGCCATCACAAACCTCCCCAGTACCGAGGTGTGTATTGCTGATAATATACCTCCCTGATTGGTTGCAGCCAAATTTTAATGTCCTTTTTTAGCCAGGTACTCCCAAACACAAGGGACCTTATAGTGATGTAAGACTCATGGGAAGATTAATTTTTCATAATGTGTCCTTGTAGATGATCATATCTTGGTGGTAAAACCTCAACAGGTACTTTCATCATGCAGGACCCATTAATGTGTTTCAGATATTATGAGTTTAGCAGCATATTAATATGTAATCAAGAGGGTGAAAGGCATGCACAGAATAGAGTGAAATGGAATGATGTGGTATAATGGGGTCAATGTGCTGTCATTGGACTGAACCAGGGCATGTGAAATGTCTGGAGTAAACCATGGAAAGATCTGTGGGGCCTGAATGTGGATAGGGAGCAGTGGTTTCGATGAAATGCTGATGACAGCTAAAGACTGAATGTGAGCGAATGTGGCCTTTTTCATCTCTCTTCTGGCGCTACCTCGCTGACGCAGAAGGTGGTGGTGCTATTTTCTGTGGGGCAGGGTGGTGTCAGGAATGGATGGAGGTGAGCAAGTATGTGTATATGTATGTATATATGTATATGTTGGTATGTATATGTATGTATTGTGCATATATGTGCATGTATGTAAATATGTGTATATGTGAGAGGATGGATCTTTTTCGTCTCTTTCCTGGCTCTACCTCATTAACACGGGAAACCGATCAAGTATAATAAATATAAATGAATATATGTGAATATGTTTTCATAGTTAGTATCTCTGTTGAAATTATTACTATATAAAGTATGAAGTGTACTATGCTTGATGTTTATCTCTTTTCCTATCTCCACTGAAATTACATAACAGGTGAACAGGTGTTCCATGTATGATGTCTTCACCATGGATCACTTGTTATGCATTTGTAATACTTTCCCCTAGCTTTTGTTAAATGGTTCTGAAAATATTTTTACTGTATTTTCTAAAGTTAAGGAGATGAATCTGTAATAGTTCCTGGATTTTAACGTGTATACACAAATGGATATTACTATAAAGATGAGTAATAAGGAACTCCCATCAGCAAATTTGCACCTGTATTACAAATGAAGGCAGCAACTGGCTCATTGATAAAAGTTTGCTATGTTTTTTCCTATGAGAGGATTGCCAGATGCCATCTTGTTGTATAGCTTTGGAAATATTTGCACTGTATTTTTTTAAGCAATGGAGAGGAATTTGTCAAAGTTTTAGCATTTTAACTTGTGTATGCTCATATAGATATCAGTAAAAAGATAAGTAATAAGGAATGCTCATCAACCAATCAACACCTCTGTTACAGCAGTAACTGGTTTACTGATAAAAGTTTACTACCTTTTATGTGTTTACTGTGAGAGGGTTGTCATATGCCATCACAGGCCATGATAAATTGTAACATAACTTTTTTCCACAACTGTACATTTGAACCACACCTTTGCAGAGAAAATTTTTGCGATAGAATATAACTCATACAAGATTACAACCATGCAAAGTGAGGCAATTGCATGCAAAATGATTATTTTTATGTCATATTCAAAACAAGGCCAAATTTAAAGGATTCATAAAGTTTCTTAACAAAAAGCTTGGTTAATGATCAAAATTAAAATATCTTCTGTTTACAGATTTGGTGAAGATAAGAAGTATGACTACAGAATGGTTCTTATGTATAATGGCATACATTATGATCCTATCTACATGGAAACCTGGGAGGTAAGACTATGGTGTATTGGAAGTAGAATGGTTAACCATTTTATGTGTCTTTATGCGCATTAGTCTTTTTTAAATAGGCTCCTGTGATTAGCACTCTATCAAATCATGATGAGTCCGTGTTGTACTTCCGTGCATTATAGTTGAATAATGAACGCTGTTAATGACATTAGTTGTTATTTCCTGTTGAATAGTACACTGGCATACTCAAAGTCTCATGAATAACTTCAGGTAAAGCACATCTCATGTATTCTATGTACTTTTCATTCCTTCATGTATGAGTCTCCTTAATATGTTCACATTATCTATGATCTTGCTTTAAGCATTTTTTTCACCACTCAAGTCCAGTCAGCTCTCTGTCATTGTTCCCATGCCCACACTTAATGCTCATATTTTACTCATACCTGTGGGGATAGCGGAGAAAGAATACTTCCCACGTATTCCATTGCATGTCATAGAAGGCGACTAAAGGGGGCGGGAGCTGGGGGCTGGAAACCCTCCCCTTCTTGTATTTCAATTTCTAAAAGGGGAGACAGAAGAAGGAGTCAAGTGGGAATGTTCATTCTCCTCGACAGCTCAGATTGGGATGTCTGAATGTGTATGGATGCAACCAAGATGAGAAGGGAGAAATAGGGAGTATGTTTGAGGAAAGAAACTTGGATGTCCTGGCTCTGAGTGAAATGAAGCTCAAGGGTAAAAGGAAAGAATGGTTTGGAAACATCTTTAGAGTGAAGTCAGGAGTTGGTGAGAGGACAAGAGCTAAGGAAGGAGTAGCACTACTCTTGAAGCGGAAGTTGTGGGAGTGTGTGATAGAGTGTAAGGAAGTAAATTCAAGATTGATGTGGGTAAAACTGAAAGTGAATGGTGAGAGATAGGTGATTATTGGTGCTTATGCACCTGGAAATGAGAAGAAAGATCTTGAGAGGCAAGTGTTTTGGGAGCAGTTGAGTGAGTGTCAGCACTTTTGGTGCACTAGTGTGTTCAGTCTTATGAATGGAAATGGTGAAGAGCTTGTGGATTTGTGTGTTGAAAAAAGACTAGTGATTGGGAATACCTGTTTAAAAAGGAAGATATTCACAAGTATACATATGTTAGTAGGAGAGATTTTCAATGGGCATTATTAGATTATGTATTAATTGATAGGCATGTAAAAGAGAGACTTTTGGATGTAAATGTTCTGAGAGGGGCAGCTGGTAGGATGTCTGATCACTATCATGTGGAGGCGAAGGTGAAGATTTGTAGAGGTTTTCAAAGAAGAGAGAATGTCGGGGAGAAGAGAGTGGTGAGAGTAAGTGAGCTTCGAAAGGAGACGTGTTTGAAGAAATATCAGGAGAGATTGAGTGTAGAATGGCAAAAGGTGAGAATAAATGAAGTGGGGAATGGGATGTATTTAGGGAAGCAGTAATGGCATGAGAAAGTTGGGAGGGGGCAGATTAGGAAGGGTAGTGAGTGGTGGGATGAAGTAGTAAAGTTGTTAGTGAAACAGAAAAGAGAGGCATTTGGATGATACAAGAAGGAGTGCAAATAAACAGAAAAGAGAGGCATTTAGATGATACAAGGAAGGAGTGCAAATGACTTGGAGATGTATAAGAGAAAGTGGCAGGAGGTCAAAAGGAAGGTGCAGAGGTTCAAAAAGGGCAAATGAGAGTTGGGGTGAGAGAGTATCATTAAGCTTTAGGGAGAATAAAAAGATATTATGGAAAGAGGTAAATAATGTGCATAAGACAAGAGAACAAATGGGAACATTGGTAAAGGGGGCGAGGGAGAAGTGATAACATGTAGTGATGGAGTGAGGAGGAGATGGAATGAGTATTTTGAAGGATTGTTGAATGTGTTTGATGATAGGGTGGCACATTTAATGTTGTATATAGGGTGGCACATGTAATGTTGTATTGGTCATGATGGTTTGCAAAGTGAGAGAGTCAGGGAGAGTGGTTTGGTGGTGAGAGAGGAGGTGGTGAAAGCCTTGCAGAAGATGAAATCCAGCAAGGCAGCAGGATTGGATGGTATTGCCATGGAATTTAATAAGAAAGGGAGTGACTGTGTTGTTGATTGGTTGGTAAGAACATTCAGTGTATGTATGGATGATGGTGAAATGCCTGAGGACTGGCAAAATGCATGTATAGTGCCATTGTACAAAGGCAAAGGGGATAAAGGTGAGTGTTCAAACTACAGAGGTATAAGTTTGT